>JAANDG010000058.1:357500-415283 GCA_036852015.1 Pelodera strongyloides | reverse complement strand
CTAAATATTTAGCTGCCCGATAGCAATTTTCAGTCATTGGTAGTATAGTGGTGAGGGCATGGGATTGTCAAGACGAAGGTCAAGGGTTCGATTCCTCTATAATGATTTTTTTTGTGTGTCTAATTTTGCATTAAAGCGCTAATAATTTAGTTTACTTACCTTTTTTCGACTTTCAAACACTTTCATAGTGTGAAAAGCAACCATACCTGCCAACCAATTCCAAAAAATGAGAAAAAAAATTTCCAAGGTTTTCTGATAAAATCATGGTCCACTACATGGAAAAATATTCGATGCCATAATATAATTTCTTTTAAATGAATATTTATTTGCAACACGGGTCGTATCACTACTGAAATCGATAATAAAATGCTTGCTTGATTAGAATGTGCGCATACAAGGAGAATTACGCCGCGCCATGATAATGCCATTGGGCCCCTGATCGTTTCATGGTTGGTATTGCATCGCTAAACAAACTACAAAGTATAAACTTTGTAGTTTAGGCTAGTACACAATGGTGGAAAGCATTGAAGCACCTTATATTCGATTCACTGATCAAAAATGCTCTTCGACGCTGCCGAAGTAGTTTCACTATTCAAGGATGGGTTTGGTACGTTCGCCGGACCTCTGCTTCCTTCTCATTTAGAGTAAGAGCTATCTGATAGCTTCTCAACAATATTACGTGGTATACTCGAAGGAGAGGTATTTGTCGACCAGTCAGAGGTTCCGCTACGAGACGAACCAACAGTCAACAGTTGACGACGACATCATTCTCCTTGTATGCGCACATTCTAATCAAGCAAGCATTTTATTATCGATTTCAGTAGTGATACGACCCGTGTTGCAAATAAACATTCATTTAAAAGAAATTATATTATGGCATCGAATTTTTTCCATGTAGTGGACCATAATTTTATCAGGAAACATTGGAAATTTTTTTTCTCATTTTTTGGAATTGGTTGGCAGGCATGGTTGCTTTTCACACTATGAAAGTGTTTGAAAGTCGAAAAAAGGTAAGTAAACTAAATTATTAGCGCTTTAATGCAAAATTTGACACACCAAAAAATGGCAAAAAAAAATCATTATAGAGGAATCGAACCCTTGACCTTCGTCTTGACAATCCCATGCCCTCACCACTATACTACCAATGACTGAAAATTGCTATCGGGCAGCTAAATATTTAGCCGTTTTTTGCCTTACACACATAACGTGCTAAAAATTCTGAAGGCCAATTCCTCGCTTCTGAAAAATATAACGAACACTTTTATTTATTGAAAATGTAGCTGAAACTATGCCTTTTCACGTGGCCTACGCAGATTCACCTCTAAACGGCGACATAGAAAATAAATCCCTGGTGAGTCATTGTTCTGAACTGTTTGTCAAGAATTCCGAGAGAGCAACATAGCTGGCTTCGTATTATTGCTGATGTTTTACTCGATTTAGCGCGCTCCTAGTGCCTCATATTCGTCGCATCGGTCACAAAGTCCAGCGTCGTCTCAAGCTTCATCTACTGAATCACCACACTGTTCTGGTTCAAATTTCACGAAGCGAATAGTGCGGGTGAGAGACTGAGAGATTGAGCTTCATTGGAGATGTGCCTGGTTCTGATTGCAGTTTATTGTGCGGCGCATCCTGTTTGGTTGTGTTAGTGTAGCATAACTGTAGTTATGCCAAGAAGAAGGCAACTTGCAGCAAGAAAGTGTTATGTGATGTTGTAGAAAATAGTTAGCTGTAATAAGGAGGCACGAAGTCGCCGAGTTAAATGGTGTGGATTTGGAGTGTGTAATCGTAATGTCCATTTATTCAAATTTAATTTAATTCAGATAATAATTAACAGATCATTTTAGTACACAATTCAACGTGACGGAACCAGGCGTTTGATATCGGAAACGCATGTGCCGGCTACTTCACAGAGGGTGCCAATGATTAACAGGGATATGGTACGTAGTTTTTATGGTGTTTTACTTTGTGTTAATTAGGCCTTCTTTAAACTTTGGTGTAAAACTGATAATTGGTCGTTTGTAGTGAGACAATGGGAATGAAAAAAAGAAGCTTCCCACGTGGACGACGCATTGAAACAACTTGTGTGAATTGACATTTGGAATTTTTTGATCGACCATTGCCTTTTACTGGACACGGGTTTCTTTATCTTTTATTATTATTTTTTACTACTTTAGTATGCCACCGGGCCTGTTAGCTCTGCTGAATCACGACGGAATCCGAATCAGCAACAGCAACCGCGGTATGTTGTGGGCACGAGACCGGAGCCAGCGCCACAACAGTACTATGATCAGAGGGTACGGTATGCATTTGCTCGTTTATTCTGGGCCAATCGTGAATTTTGTGGTTCCCTGGTTCATCATTATATTTTGAGCGTGTAGTAAAATCATTATACATATAGACTATTTTGGCAGAAATTGCATTTTGGTGTGTGAGTCTTTTGAAATTTTGAACAACTTTCAGTTGTAGAACAGAGTTGCCCTTCTGCGTGCAGTGAAATCAGCCTTTAGTGTTAGTTTCGAAAATCCGAATGAACTTTATTTTAGGAGCCTACCCCGAAACGTTACCGTGCGGAAGACCACAGTGGACAGAATATGACTGGCAGTGGTATGATGTTTCCTGGAGGAACTATCAGGGGAGGAGGGCCTCGACGACCTTCTGTGAATCGGCCTGGGACGAACACTGACGTGGTATGATTTAATATTATTACTTACTCGAGGGTTTTATGTTCTTGACTTGTCATTTTAAAGCGGTAGCGGTACAACCGCCGGTTTTTGACACAGATTTTGGATAACTGCAACTGCATTCCCATCTCATGCGTCATATGTAAATAAGTATGATTAGAAATCTAGCTCACTTAGCAAATACAGTTCAAAAACCGGCCGTAATTCGTTTTACGTCGTATGTCGCTTTTAAATTTCATTTTTTTTTGTGTATTGCAAATTTTAGTCTTGTAGTTTTTATTTCCATGCATTTATGATTGGTGATTGGTTATTCTTTATGCTGTTGTTTGTTTTTAAATGTGTCTTCTCAATCTGTTTCTTCTTCGTTGTTTTTCTCCGTTAGTATTTTCACTCATGAGCGCGCTCCTCTGTATCTCTGTATCATTCTCACTTTCAGTTCTTACTTTTTTCGGCAATCTTTTCATTCGTGATGTACGGAGCTTCTAATTCTTTTAATTTATATGTTTCGCCTTTGTTTTTTACATGTTAATCTTTTGATTCTTGACGCTCGCTCCTCTTGACTTGACCTTATTCAGGGTATAATTTCGATGCGTAAAATGGAGATGGTCTGTTTAGGTACAGTGCAGGTGTACGTTTAGTAACGCGATCATTTTGTCTTGCATTTTTATTTTGCCAAACATTGAGTTGTCACTCAATTATTTATCTCCACTTATTCTCTCTGCTTATTTTAATCCAATTGAGCTCGAGCGCCGAGCGGGATCCGTTCGAAATGCCGCACTGCTGCACTTAAGTCGATCTCCAGAATGCTATTTGCCTGCAAAACCCTACCAAAAAACCATAAATATCCCTTCCTTTTTCGCCGCATAGTCAATTTACGTGATGTGTTCGTCCGCGGATGTGTAGGTTAGGTAATGATATTTTTCACGGTAGCATCCAATCGAAAATACCAAATATAGTATACCAGCCGTTCGAAGAGCCCTACGGGCTCTTCTCCGACTGGAGGAATCGGCCTTCGGACGATTGTTACCCTAATTTAAAAAAAAGGAATTTCTTCAAACGTAAAAAAAAGATGTTCATTTACGTTTATGCGGGAACGTATACTATGGTTCTGGACTTCATGCAAATTTGCAAATTTGCTATTGCAATTGCTCTTCTATCTCCTATAAGATCCTCCTCCCATGAGCTAGCATAGCTCAACCGGTTGAGCGTTGGGCCGTGATGCGAGAGGTTCTGTGCTGCTGTGGGTTCGAATCTCGCCATTGGCAAAGTTTTTGTATGCTCTTTCAACCGAAGAATTTTCTTTATGAAGGGATTTCGTTGTGCACATAAAAACAAACCCGTGACAAACTCTTCTCCTTTATATAATAAGATAAGATCCTCCTCCCATGAGCTAGCATAGCTCAACCGGTTGAGCGTTGGGCCGTGATGCGAGAGGTTCTGTGCTGCTGTGGGTTCGAATCTCGCCATTGGCAAAGTTTTTGTATGCTCTTTCAACCGAAGAATTTTCTTTATGAAGGGATTTCGTTGTGCACATAAAAACAAACCCGTGACAAACTCTTCTCCTTTATATAATAAGATATTTAATATACTAGTTTTGTCGAGGTAACCTTGTACCTAGAAACGTAATTCTCGTAAGTTTCATTCGCTCTATTTGCCAGTCATTGTTCCTTCATTCGTTCTTTTTTTCTCGTTTTGGTTTTTATTTCAAGTTTTTGCTATTGCAATGAAGATTTATATTGCCATGAATATGAGGAGGTCCGTTTCGATATTCCAGTCATTGTCTCTATTGGCTCACCTATATGTAATTAGGATAGTTGGCTAGTTGATTCATCGCGAAACTTTGATGCCGCGCGGCGAAAAAAAGGTTGTGTGAGCAACCTTTGCGAAACCTGGCGAAGATACGTAATTTTCACATTTTTGCATAACCTCTGAATAATTTTCACATTTTCGTACGGCAGGACTAACTTCGCAGGAAATTTTCGCGCCGTGGTTGCAACGCGAAACTTTGATGATGCGCGACGAAAAAGTCTTCGAAATTTCGAAAGACTCTCACCAGGTTTGCCCGGAGAAAGGGTAGCGCACCGACCGGACGAAAATGCGAAACTCGATGCAGAAACAGAGACTGATATATACAGAGGGTATGCGGCGCTTTCACCCAATCTTTGATTCTTCGCTTCGCCTGCTTTTCGCGAAAGGCAGTTTTCGGTTTTCGGTAGTCAGCGCACTCGCCCGGACCTGGAGAAAGTCCGGCTGTCCGGCGGAGACTGGGCGAGGTGCGCGGAGAGATCTGGGCGTATCCGCGGTGCGAGGCGAGATCTAGGCATCTAGGCGCAACCGCGCACCTGTTTTTTTTTCGCCGCGCATCAGTAAAGCAGTGTACATTTTGCAAAATGAATATCTTCTATGTCACAATTCTGGTAATGATTTACACCATGAGAATCTTACTAGGACCAGGACTTGTAGGACAAACTATGTGACATATGACACTCCTGGCAAAAAGAGAACACTTTGGTTTGCAAATATCTTTTTTTTAATACTCGCACTTTATCTCGGTTTTAACAGAAACTTGCATTCAGGTTGATCTTGAACATTTATATCCCTTTCGAAATACTTTTTGATAACAGAATAATTCAGACTATTCAGAGTGTTGTGTACAACTGATAACAGAATAGACATAAACACCTCCAGTGAAAAATTGCAGTTTCAAAAATATGAAATGCGCAATATTTTTTTTAGTTTAGTTTTTTTTTAGTTTAGTTGTTTAGTTAATCATGTGTTCATGTTCATTCGCATCAGTATTTCACACTATACTTCGGACTCCTTGCGTCTTCCGCGTTTCATTCGCATCAGTATTTCACACTATATTCGGACTCCTTGCGTCTTCCGCGTTTCATTCGCATCAGTATTTCACACCGTACTTCCGACTCCTTGCGTCTTCCGCGTTTCATTCGCATCAGTATTTCACACTATACTTCGGACTCCTTGCGTCTTCCGCGTTTCATTCGCATCAGTATTTCACACTATATTCGGACTCCTTGCGTCTTCCGCGTTTCATTCGCATCAGTATTTCACACTATATTCGGACTCCTTGCGTCTTCCGCGTTTCATTCGCATCAGTATTTCACACTATATTCGGACTCCTTGCGTCTTCCGCGTTTCATTCGCATCAGTATTTCACACTGTATTCGGACTCCTTGCGTCTTCCGCGTTTCATTCGCATCAGTATTTCACACTATACTTCGGACTCCTTGCGTCTTCCGCGTTTCATTCGCATCAGTATTTCACACTATATTCGGACTCCTTGCGTCTTCCGCGTTTCATTCGCATCAGTATTTCACACTATACTTCGGACTCCTTGCGTCTTCCGCGTTTCATTCGCATCAGTATTTCACACTATACTTCGGACTCCTTGCGTCTTCCGCGTTTCATCCGCATCAGTATTTCACACCGTACTTCCGACTCCTTGCGTCTTCCGCGTGTGTTTTGTTCATGGTGCGAGAGCCTGAGTAATGCTCGAAAATAGGCTAGTGTTGTTAGTTGAGTATGACAGGAAATTTAGTAAATCACATTTATGTGTCATTCATTCATGCAGCGCTTATGTTAAATTCTGTTTTGAATTTCAAATATAGTTATAGGATTAGGATAGAAACATCTATTTAGTAATCCTCCGTTTATTTTTTTTACCTATGCTCTTGCGTACGGTAACAAAATTTTCTTGCTGTTGATAATTTTGCAAAATTTTCGACCGTGACAGGACTCGAACCTGCAATCTTCGGATCCGAAGTCCGACGCCTTATCCATTAGGCCACACGGTCGTTGTTTGTGTGTTCTCTCTTCGCCCCTTGGGTTTACCAAGTAATTTCACGTTTCACTTCTTTTCCTCTTCCTCCGTTAGATTAGTTCTTTGAAGAAAACATTATTTATTACTTGTGAATAAGAAATTATTCGACAATATAGTTATGTAATAGCTGACATTACTGGTCATGAGTATACTTTTTAGTGATTATTTATTATTTATTCATAAGCACCCAGTTCTCGACGGTTTATATATATATATATAGTAGAAGAACCAAAAAGGGCTAGGCGCGCTATTGCGCGCCTAGCCCAATATATATATATATATATATATATATATATATATATATATATATATATATATATATATATATATATATAATATATTGAGTAGACTATTTTTTATATGTTGTTTCTCGACGGATATAAATATTGCCATATGCTACCTTTTCACTTCCAATCTCCTAGGATTTTCTGTGCCTATCATTCGGGTGTTCGCCCATGTTTGCTATATATATATATATATATATATATATATATATATATATATATATATATATATATATATATATCTATATATATATATCTATATATATATATATATATATATATATATATATATATATATTATTATATAATATATATATATATATATATATATATATATATATATATTATATATATATATATATATATATATTGAGTAGACTATTTTTTATATGTTGTTTCTCGACGGATATAAATATTGCCATATGCTACCTTTTCACTTCCAATCTCCTAGGATTTTCTGTGCCTATCATTCGGGTGTTCGCCCATGTTTGCCTAACAATGCCGACTTCCCACGGTCATTTTTTTTTTCAAATACGTCTGACCGCAACGCTCATGTATTGCGTTGCGGCCCCATTGGCCGCCATCCAAGACAGCACCCCGGACAAAGTTTTTCATTCGACGTTTGTCTGGCTAGCCACGTCCTTTCCCTTTCTATCTTGATTTCTATCGATTGAATATGAAACTTGGCATCGCTACCGATCCACTTTGCTATGCACAATACCCGCTATATATGAAAAAAGTGTTTTACGGGCTATTTTAAATGTGAGTTTTTACAGAGAAGTGAGCAACTAACGTCCACTCAACCCTCTCAAAACGAAGCGTGTGAGGAACCATACGAACAGGAAAGGCAACGGTTTACAGAGGAAGAGGAGCTACGAGCACAAGGGAAAATGAGTGACGAAGCTCCGCCGGTGATTCCTAGGTGAAGGTCTTTGTGTCATTTGACACGTATGTGATCATTTAGTTCCTCGTAAATCCTTCTGATTATTTGTGGTTGATTATAAATAAGTAGAGTAATGTTTAGGTATGATTCTCCGGTTCAACCTCCTCCGACTACATCAACAGCTGGGACCAGTGGACAGAGAACGGTGCCATTGCGAAGCCAGACTGGCCATGTCATCATCCAGAGCAATGGATTGTCGGTAAGTTGTCGAAGGAAGTCTGAAAGCTTAATATTGCTTGGAACTACGACTACTCTTCGTGATTTTCGTCTTTTTTTAGAGTAGTGATTTTTATTTATTAATATCCATCAATATAACGAGGCAATGATTTGTTGACATGAATATTAAGTATTTGAGAATAAAATTATTTGTATTTCAGGGTCGAAAAGTGTTGATGATTCGTCGGTCCGACGGTACCACTCAAATGTTTCGGCCGGTTGCTAAAGAAGGAGGAGGAAGTGACGGACAGGGACACGTTTTGGGCAGAATCACAAATCAGAGGTACCGTATACAAATGTTTGCTTCCCTAGTTTGAAATTTCGACCTGTGGATCCTTATTTTACTATGTTTAGAATACTGTCCCAACCAATGGGGGCTTCAAATCCATCAACATCGGCACTCGGAGACCACGCTGACATGGTGCAAATTCCAGCAAGGCGGGTGGCTGCCGGACAAATAGTTGGATCGGTTAGAGGCGGCCGGCCTATGATGCGTGGTGGAACTGCGGTGGGAAGGACGTTTGTGAGTTTTTTTGTGAGACATTTTTTTGTTATGAATATCGGGTGGTGTTGTGCTATTAAAGATTAGTGATTAGTCTTAGAACTAGCTAGGTTCCATTCGCTTTGCTCCAGACGATGGCAACTACAAATGGCGCACGACGACCCCTAATGTCAGAGGATGCGGATCCTTTCATGAAGAGAATGGCTGCTGAAAAGGCGAATTCTGGAGCACCAACTTTACAGCAATCTTATGGTCAAACTGTTGCGGTAAGTGGATCATATTCAAGTTGATGGATTGAGATTGGTTGAATTATCACATTATCAGTGTATGTTTCTAATCCTTTTTTCATATTTAGGCACCTAGCGTCGCAGCCGGCAACCGAGCCTACGCTGCAGCATTTTATGGTAAAGAACAGCTGGAAGCGGAGGAGTACCAAGGAAGAGCTAGTGTTCGACCGGCTGTTCGAATAACTAATGCTTACGGAGGGTGTGTTTTTTTATTGGAGGAGTTTCCGCTCGCCGTTTTACTCTTCTCTTTGTTCAAAAACGAAATTTATTATTTAACACTTTTGCATTTGCTGTTGTGTGTCTCCCAAGCATCTATCCATACTCTTATTTTGTGCTTTATTTTTTTTCAGAATGGGCGTAAAACAACCTATCATCTCGACTGGCAACCGTTTGATAGGCCCCGGCGGAGGGTCAATACGAATGGTGGGTGAAGAAGCACAAGAGGTTGCCTACCCTGGTGAAGGACAGGTTATGATGCAATATGCCGATGATGGTGTCTACTATGAGGGTGACTATGACGAGCTGGGTGAAGGAGATGCTGCTGCTTTTATGGAGTGTGACTTTATCCAAGAAGGGGAGATCTCAGACCTGGATAGCCAGGCTGAGGAGGATAGGGTGCTGGCAGAGGCCTGCGCTCAGGATGAGAGACGCAATATACATTAATTTTGGGGGCCTGACCTAGTTTTAATACTAAGATTTTTGGAATCATTTATATTTATGTTATTTGGAGTTGGAGTGAGCTTGATAATGTAATTTTAAGAGATAATGTGGGGTTGCGGGGTATATATGGAGAATATGTATTAAAACGGTTGGAGGTGGAGGAGGTTTTTGTATACCACTCGGTAAGAAACACAATCATTTCTTTGCTTCCATCCGAGACCTGTAACTGCATATGTGAACTGTTTTCATCGATGTGATGGCTTTACGACAAGGATAGCTTTTTATCTGTTGAGTTTATTAAGCATTGTTTTATACTTGCATAATGTCATTTTGTTTTCACCGGATTTGTGGAAGCACCTTTAATATACGAAACCCCTATGTATTTTTCGCATTCTAAGGTTGTACGAATAACTAACGTCCTATACTTATTGAATAACCTCTTAATACAATTTATTTTTATTGATTTGTTACCCATTTTCATTTATGAATTGAAAATTTCTTTTTTTCATAAATTGTGCTTGATCTTATCGCCTGCTGATATGACAACCCGGCATCAACGGCTACGCAAATGGTATTTGGTTTACGACTGGAATCATCAGAATTCAAAAATTGGAGCCTTCCCGGAAAACGCCCCCTGCAACAGTATCCTGGAACCCCTCGGAGATTATGTATTTTGTGTGTGGTTGTTATGTCCCGTTGCTTTTTATTGTCCCATTGAATAAAGAAGGTGATATAATTTGAAAACCCTGATGCTAAAAGATAAAAGGGTTATCGAGTTGTACTGCCGAAGTGCATGCCTGCTTGTATTATTGTCTTGATGTTGTCTGTTCCTTCTGTTCCTTGTTAGGAAAATTGGTCACATTGCGGAGTCAGGTTTAGGAAATGGAAGCTGGAATTGATTTGTAGGTGTAGGATATTAGGTTTGGGCGAAACAAGTTTAATCTTCAGTTGAGATGACATTAAAGTCAGGGGTATACAGGATAGCTGTTGTGAGATGATCGTGCGCGGTATTCGTACCTACATTGACAGTTAAGGTCGTCAGTAGACTATGCGGGGATTAAACACTGCCCTGTACACTGAAACTACTTTGTCATGAGGGTATGATATCTTTTATCAGTATGTGAGTGACATCCAGCTTCCATTGTAGGACGCGCTTCGGCGTCACACCTTTCAACAACCACTGCGCAATGTGACCAGTTACAAGGAGTTTATGCAGCGAAGAGGTCTCTACGAGGGGTTCCAGAGGTACTTGTTTTTTTTTTGTTTTACTTCATCAAATTCTGATGAATTCGGTCCTTACCGACAGACACTGCATACATAGTAAGAAGTAGAGTGCTTCCAAAGTTGAGAATTTGATACAATGAAACAAAAGGAGCGTGCCAAACATTCGCAACCGAAAATATCACATAATAATACAAAAACAGTTATGTTGAGAAAGATGCCTCCTTTATGTAACATACAGTTTCGCGCTTCTTGAATTGTTCGTTATTCCGAGAAGTGTTTTTTCTCTCTTCCTTCCGTAGATGGTTGATATAATTTCGTTTTCATAAATGGCTGATTAATTTTGAAGTCGGCGATCTACGCAACGTCCAGTTCGATTCGAATTTGAATCCAATGAAGAAGAGGATCGGGCTATTCATGAAGCGATTGCACGGTAGGTGTTTTCTCGTTAAAGAGATAGGTTCATCCTAAATCACCCCTCTTTTTATTGTTTTTTATTAATAATAGCACAAATATCGTTCACAATGAAAAGTAAATAAATCACAGAACAATACGCCCCGCAGAATAAGTTTCCTTTATTGGAAACTCATTGGTCGGAAGCTAAAATCTAAACGCAAAAACTTACACCGTACACAGATCGCGCGGGCTAATGGCAACTAGCCAAGAGCGATTAAATGATAATACATCCGTCTTAGGTGACTCTAGGCCCGAGGGCATGCCCTTTTCAGTGGAACAGGGCTCGTTACCGGCCTTAGATGGTGCCAGGTGTACGCCCTGAGGCATTTCTGAGTTTTAGAGGGCATAAACATAAACATTATTACAATAATGCATACAACACAGAGGGTGGAAAATACAATTGAACGAACAACATCAATTTAAGAAACAGCCAAACTGCCAAACGAAAATAATTCATAGGGAACATAATACACACTACAACACCACACGGGGGAACAAGAACACGTTTTCAATATCACCAAGATAATCACATATCAAATACTTCGAGTAAACAGTGGAAAATTGCCAAGTGAAGCCTGCCCACGCCACAAACGGGCCATTTTGAATCTGGCAGAAAAGGAATATACACCGTTTTACCTAACCAACCACGAACTTACACCCGGAAACACAACATACATACGTACCCAGAACTTTGCAAGACAAATGCACCGGACAGGAATCGAACTTGCGACATTAGCTAAACACGTACTCCAAACCAGCGCCTTAGACCACTCGGCCATAAAGCGCATGACCGTCTCTGTTGGTTGCGAAAAATGACCGCTGCTGCCACGAAAATTTAGATACCGATTTTCGCGCGCTTTATAAAATGCAAAATTACGGCAAAGTGCCATTTAAAGGGCACGCCCCGGGTTCAGTCCGAATATATGCCCCTTTGTGGCCCTTTACCGGCCTTCAAAATTAAAGGGCACGGAAACACAACATACATACGGCCCAAGGCTTATTTGCTTAAATGCATGCCCTCAGGCCTAGAGTCACCTATGGTGGGAAATCTGGTGGGAAATGGTGGGAACTCCTGTCTAGTGTAGTTTGTAACTTGGCTAATTGCCATTAGCCCGCGCGATCTGTGTACGGTATTAGTTTTTGCGTTTTGATTTTAGCTTCCGACTTCCGATCAACGAGTTTCGGAGTTTCCAATAAAGGAAGCTTCTTCTGCGAGCCGTATTGTTCTGTGATTGACTTAATTTTCATTGTGAATGATATATGTGCTATTATTAATAAAAACAATAAAAATAGGGGTGATTTGAGATGAACCTATCCCTTTAATTGTGTGAAAGTGGGTAACCACTTTGGGAATTTGGGGGATATTCAGTGTTTCACTTTTTTCAAAAAGATGACCTTATGGGGATACGAAACGATTGGTTAGTCTGCCAGGCTTAGGGCTGTCTGTGAGTGTGGAATTAAACGATCCACCTTCTTGTTATAGAGAGGAGGAGTTGATGCGTCTGGAGGAGGAAGCGAAGAATGGGGATGCAGGAAGACCGACAAGCGAATTCATGAGGAGATACGAGGAAGAATACGGTAGAGGTGGGTAAACTAATTTATGAACCTACTTATTCCTCTACAACATTCTAATCTGGGATTCTTCGAGTAGAGTACGGTAGATTTGGAAATACTAAACTAATTAATGAGCGGATATATCCCTTGTTTTGTTGCGGTTTGCGGTATTCCCGCTCAAGGAAACCACTAACGACGTTATAGTACTTTTTATGAAACCTGTGGCAAAGCCTGGTACCTGTCAGTGTTGTGGACTAGTGATTGAGGCTGGCTATTGTCGCTGGGGATATACGTAGAAGGAAGTTTTTTTTTCGTATGTGGTGTCAAGAACGAATAAAGGTTTCTTGCAGATCGCCCATTGCTAAGCGGCGGTATGACGTATCCGGTACACGGAGGAGTTCCGTTAAGCCGGCGAGAACCATCGCCAGTCTTTTGCAAAAGTCTTTTGCCACATAATGAAGACGATCCAGACACCAAAGTGATCAAACAGGTCGGTTTCTAACCGATAAATTTTATTAATACTCTAGAACGTTTGCGCGGAGCATATACATACTATTGAGAACACTCTTCTCCTTCGCCCATCAGCTTTTAAGGCTAATGAAGCTAACGGCCGAACGACATCTGTTACATTATTATTATGATTTGCTTTTATTTAGTGCAAGATTATTCTTTAGTTATGAATCCCTAGCTTGATCCCGATGTTTTGATGTTGCTTGATTTTGTAATAAACAAAGGTTCCCTGAACAGCCTGAACTGCTTTTCTTCAGATGCTGGAATCGATGGTTACCCAGGTATGCAAATGGGATAAGAAGTTTGGATGGTATAAACTTCACCTCAGGAAACCCAAGTATAAAATGTGAGTGTATTGTCTGTTTTGCTCTATGGCAAATACGTTAATCTCTTAAAGCGAAATGGTAGTCTGTCTCCAAAAAAATTCGTCGAAAATTGCAAAAGAGGGCGGAGGAAATATCAGTGCGTTCGCCACAGCAATAACCACGCCCATTCTTTACTTGGAAATTCTATATTTCGTCATTTGGATGCTGCGGAGTACCTTATAATTTGAAAAGGCGCATTGCTCGACTCCGCCCACATCGTTACTAGTATAAGAGCCGGCTTTTCGCGCAAGGCGAATTTCCCCATACAAAATAGCAAAAAATGGTTGTTTGAGAACATTTTTATTCAATATGCACTTATTTGTTTGTGTTTTTATGTTTATTTTCGTTCATAACTTTTTTCAAACTATTTTTGGTGAAAAAACCCCAAACCGGGTGGTATTTCGCTTTAAGTTTGATTGGATGGCACCTGACACATTGATGGGTTGGCAATGTTGGCATTATCATTGTGATTTTGTTTTTATGCGTGTATTGTTTTATTTGTAAGCATTGCATTACGTTTTGTTTTAGGGCTCGAAAGGTGTATTTACGTCAAAATGAGATGATGCTGTCGGATCATATCGATAGATTGCGGAAGGAGATCAACAAACGAAGATGCCAGATAGAGAATCAGTAGGGTTTTTATATTAAGTTTCTATGAGTATGCTTTTCTTAAACAACCTAGGGTTTTTATATTAAAGCTTCTATGAGTATGCTTTTCTTAAACAACCTAGGGTTTTCATATTAAAGCTTCTATGAGTATGCTTTTCTTAAACAACCTAGGGTTTTATATTAAAGCTTCTAACTATGAGTATGCCTTTCTTAAACAACCTAGGGTTTTTATATTAAAGCTTCTAACTATGAGTATGCTTTTCTTAAACAACCTATGTTCTCCCTTTGTGGTTTACTGTGCACTGTACTGACAGCTCCAATGCACGACTTTTTTTGTTTGAGTTTTTTACAACTGTTGAAGTTGTTAGTTGTTACTTCTTTTAGTATCGTACTTTATTTGTGTGTAAGGGCTATTGACTGGGTTTGTATCCACTATCTACGTGACGCGAAATACTGACCACAAGCCCACATGCATCTTCACTCTGCTGTGCCCCATGAATTTCGTTGTATTTTCCTTCTTGTATTATCATTTAAGATTTTCTGAGTATTTGTTACATATATGGTCTTATTTGCGGGAACCTGATGTATTGCAGAGCAGAGGACGAACTTGGTCTGTTGACGCCTTGGCGTAAAGCACGTGGACGACCCGGAAAGAGAAGTCAGTTTGATTCGATTCATTTTTCGTTTTTTTTTTGTGGTTTTATTTTGAGTTGATGTCTTCTGGTCATAATGACATAATCCTGGTTCTGTCAACCTCTTTGCTCTCTTGTGGTTTTGTGCGTTTCATTTCAGGATGTATTCCATCTGATGTATTTATCTTTCCATTCGCTTCTTCTGATAGAGATATATTGGTTTTTTTTTCGATACGAGGCTTTTTACCCTTTGCGCTCACTGAATTGTTCTCCTTTATTTCTCTACTGTTCTGAACCCTATATCGTTGTCTTACCATACTTTAGACCTTGGACCTGGTTGAGTGTGCGTTTTTGCAGCTAAAGTTGCAGTTTTGTGTGCTCACGCTATATTTCCATCTAACTGCCAGTTACATTCTTTTAGATTTAAAATTGTTGTCGTAGTCTGACAGGATCTCGCAAAACTTTCTATTTTTGCCATTGGTAAATTGGTTGTTGTTCCCGGTCCCCATCACATCCCGCGTCCTTATTGGCGATTTTCGCATAATATTATATGGCGCAGATGTATTCGGACAATTTCGTCCTGTGCTCATTGTTTCACGTGTCAAAGTGCATACACATTCTGGCTCAGGGCCAAATGTCCCGCCGTTTTCTGTATATTTTGTCTGTGCGCAGGCCGCGTGATCGCCGATAGCGAAGGCCGCTTTTTGCATTGCGCGCCAACTAATTTCCCCTTCCCGGCCCCGCCGTAAAGAAAAATAATTTGAAGGGTATAGAATACTGTATATCTCGTGACTGCTTTCTCCCAATGACTTGTTTACTACCATTGCACTGGTGTGCGCGCGATGAATAATGTAGATGACAGATTGGGGAGAAAAACATGTGATTGAATAGAAGGGTTTCGAAAGAGTAGGCTGGGGGTGGGGGTGAGGGGTGAGTCATGAATATGCACTTTAGAGTGACGGGTGGGTATAGTGAAATTTGTGCAAATTTGAGGGAGGAGAGAGCGAATACGAGATTTGGACATGTGAGTAGACTTTGTGAAGCTCTATGATATAAAAATATGATTATGAATGTTTTTCGTAGTGGTTAGCCAGTGGAATAGCAATAGTGTGTTTGGCTCATAAAGGGCACGCAGGAATGGTGGTAGTTGGCAGAATGTAGAAGTAGAGTGTAGAGTAGCTTTCATAAGACTATATGCCTCAGGTTGTTCTATGCGTGACGTGTCACGTTGACTTGTTAATTCAGTAGTATTTGTGTTTTGCCTTCTATTTCTTTATGGGGTCTCGATGTATGGCAAAAATTGCCGGATTTTGCTTCCAAGTATGGCTTTAATTACCGTAGATTGGCACTACACGAGAACAACTACAGACCGCCAAAAAATAGTCCCGCGGCGGTAGCCACAGGACTATTTTTTTCGAGCGTGCATAAACGGTGCATTTTCGCCTCCTCTAGTATTATCAATGGTGCATTTTCTAACTTTCAAAGGTGTATGCCAAATCGTACACGAGATGCACATTTGATACTTGGAAGCAAAATGCGCTGTTTTTGCCATACATCGAGACCCCATTATTATTTTGTTTCCATCCGATCATGTTAGTTAAAACACATTGAGAGAATGCCGTCTGGTCTGGTTTATTCATCCTAGAATAGTGTATACAATATTCGTTGTTCTGTTTGTGTTCGATAGTATTCCTAGCTGCCAAGCCAAGTGGACGTTCTCATTCACCGACTCACCGTTTTTTTTATGATTCCCGCTAGACGACCATATGCCTCGCGCGCACCAATTGTTGTGCATAATTTACCACATGTGGATCGGTTTATGCACCGCGGACAGAAAGACGAAGTATGAAGGAAAAGAAAGCAGAGGAGTTGTAGTAGATTTGAAAAGGTTAGAGTTATGAATATGAGACCAGTTTGGTGAGTCACTTTTGTGCTACCATCCGTCCTCTGATACTGATGTGTATTACGGCAATACTTCTAATTTCCTAATGTTTGGTTATTTGGCGTTGGGCTTCATAACGGATACGGAAAATGGAACAGTAACTTGAAGCTGAACGCTTATGTATATGTGGGTGACATCAGAATTTATGCTTATACACAAATTCAACAAAGTAGGAGTGATGGACTTTAGCAGTTTATTTACCAACCTTCCGCATGCTGCATTATAAAACATATATTCCAACTCATAGACTTATGTTTCAAAAACTCCGGAAAATCTTTCATTAGTGTGGGTTATAAAAATAGTTTTTATACAGATATTTACTCTAATAATTGTTACACAGCTTTGGAAGTTAAACACCTGGTTGAGTATATAGTTAATAACAGTTTTCTTGTCTTTAATAATACCATTTTCCACCAAACTAAAGGTGTCCCTCAAGGAGGCAATGCTTCACCCCTACTTGCCGATTTAACTCTTTCTATGATTGAACTAGACTTTCTCAAAAACGCTGCTAATTCCACCATACTTCATAATACTCTTGTATTCCGTTACGTGGATGACATAGCTATCTTATTATATAAAAGAGTAACTGTAGCGTAATTTGCGTACAGATGTGCGTTACGGAAATGCAAATTTCGTGTTCGTGTATAAAAAGCGTGTCGCAGCTCATAAGTATCGAAGTATGCATATGCAATTGTTTCCTGTTACGTGAATTTCTTATGACACGTTTGAAACTTTGTATATCACATGCTAAACCAATCATATTTCCATGTAAGTCGCCTCAGGCGGTGTGAGCCGACTGGTATTCTATAATGACTTTAATCACTTTGATACACTTGTCAGAATGTATCCAGACTCTCTAACATTAGAACCCGCGAATATTCATTACAATACTGCATCCTTTCTTGATCTCCAAATCACTCGCCTTTCTAGCTCATGGTCGGTTAATATGTACAATAAGACTGACGATTATTCGTTTAATGTTATTAGATTTCCTATGTACGACTCTTACATAAATAATAACATTAAACTTAATTGCATATTAGGTGAAATTATTCGTATAAACCGTTGCACTTCATCAATACTATTCTTCAAAGAAAAAATAAACCAATTAATTCACAAACTTCGGTCAAATCAATACCCTTTACCTCTCATAGCTAGCACTTTTCAGAAAGCTATGTATTGATATCCTTTTATATGCCTCAAATATGACAGTAACAATAAAACCATGATTGCTTGGTTTAATTCGATAACTTTTTTTATAACTTAACAAATCTATAGTAACAGTTTCTTAATAAGTTGAAAATTTACCATATGTATCTCCCGTGGACTACAAACTACATGCATAACACCAGTGCATTACGCCATCGCTATCACTAAGCGTCGCGTAGGTCATACACTAACTACACCGCTAAACACTGCTAAACCACAGCTACCATTCAACTACAAGGCTAATATCTATTATTCGTATAATTCATAACATACATTCTCTGCGTACCTACATTTTCTAAGTAAGGTAAGTGTCTTATACAGTTTTCCCAGTTTTTTCTTCCTTTCAGGTATTCCGAGGTATCTACTCAAGGTTAGTTTCTTCATTACCTTTTCATTATTAAATTATAATAAAATAATATTATTATATATCCTTATATTATTCATACTTTCTCACTTCTTTACTGTTGCCGAAATTCTACTCTGAACTCTGATCATATATTGTCAATCATACAACACTTTCAACTTCCTTTTTAACCTGAGGCCGTATTCACCACTCCGTTTACCCCTGGAGAAAACTGTCTCTCGGAGAAAATTTACCTAGAAAGCGAGATTATGTCACAAAATTTGCATTCACCACTCACTCTCCTTCCCGAAAAATGCGTTCCAAAAGTTTTGTCTCTAGAGAAATGTTTACCCTTGAGTGGTGAATAAGGCCTCAGTACTCAAGCCTGAGGTCATCGTACTGATGAGGCCCTGCCCAGGCAAAATCCTCGTATACGATTAAGGGTCGAAACGGGGTGTCATGTAATATATACATGACCTCTTACCTCTTACTTATCTTTCTATATCTTTCAGATCAGATCACTCTTTCTTTCAATATCTTGCCTATACATTAGTTTGCTCTCTTATTATAATATCACACTTTTGTTCATTTATTTCCATACCAGCCGTTCGAAGAGCCCTACGGGCTCTTCTCCGACTGGAGGAATCGGCCTTCGACCGATTATTTCCCTATTTAAAACGTCTCTGATTGTGGAAACGTATATTAATCAGTTTGGATCTCCACTCGACTAATACTACCATGCAAATTTGCCATTGAAGGTGCTGTGCTGTATGTAGGACAGAGGATTATCCTTGTGATAAGGATAAGCTAGCATAGCTCAACAGGTAGAGCGTTGGACTATGAATCGAGAGGTTGTGCGCTGCTGTGGGTTCGAATCTCGCCTGCGGCAATGATTTTGTATGCTGTTTGCCAATAGACAATTTTCTTTATGAAACGATTTCGTTATGTTCACACAAACAAAAAAGTAAACTCTTCTCCTTTATTTATTTCCATATATTCAATTACCATTGGGACTATTGGGAGCCGCATAGGTTACCGTAGGTCGTTCCGGGGTAAAAGTGGTTTCAAAGACCAAACCTTGTGATCTTCATGTGTTTTGATTGTAAGTTGTCAATATTATGTTTCATTATTTAGTTATAAACAACTCTGCTATGTGTTGGGTAATGGGTTCTTAAGTTGGGTTTGTTATGTTTCTGTGGATATATGGGAGTTAGAATTGGAACGTTACGTGCTCGATTATCTATCTGTTAGGCTTCTTGCAACGGAATGCCGAACCGATGAACTAGTATGTCATTGGATGGGCCGATGGGCGTCATGGGCGACCCGAATGCAATTTTCGTTTACTGCCGTTCGTTTCAAGTACAAGTACGCTGTAGTTCGGAATTCGAAAGGTGTATTGTTAGGTAACGTTCTCGTTTGTCCTATTATTATGTGTCAACCACTCTCTCTCTTTCCGTACTTCTCCTAGCGCCGCGTCTTAATTCTGGTTTCATTGTTTTCGCTTAGTGCCGTTTGTGAAAGCCGGTTTCGCAATGGTTCCTTTTCCTTTCTCTCCTGGGGCTGCGTGGTGCTAATGGTTGTTTACCACTAGTGCACACCAAGAGAACTAGTCGAAAATGGTGTGAATTGGTCGGAATGATGGAAGAGAACTGGATACACCAACGTGGAATGTTTATTGGGTGTTAGGTGTCGTTGTTGGATTATTGAAGCTGTAGTCAGCTCATCGGTTAAATGTTTCTGATTTTTGCTGTTAACTAATACTAATGCAGCCACCAGAAACCTCGGTGGCATTTTTTTACAACAGTGGTTAAAATTGGAATGTACCTCTCAGTTTTACTATTTAATACAATGTTTTACCTTTCTAGAGTGTGATGCCAAATGTTTTTATTCACACTTACCCTTCTCAAAAAGATTTGATCATTCGTTGGACTTTTTCAGCGGCAATGCCTGCAGTTATGATCATGTTCGTGTGTTTCCTAATCTACTCTTCTGATAGATTATTAATTATGTTTTTAGTTGTAGCAAAACCTAACCAACTATTGGATCCTGGAACCTCGTGCTTGACAATGAGCTTTGAGCTACGTGCTATGAGTTTTTCTTTGCATTCTGAGCAGAGAACGCTCAGCTCACAATGTATACACCAGACTTGACCAGACTTGCCAGCCACACGCATCAGCTGGTCTCTCCGTATGCAAATCTCTCGAGCACAAAGAACGGTCAATTGTTCGATGTGTGCCTCATCGCCTCAGGCCATCTGTTTGTTCTGTGATATCAGACTTTCCACCAATTCCGCTTGGATACGGTTGCTAGTTGCGAGCATGAAATGGTTAAAAAAAAGGTTAAGGCTAGGCCCGTCTTCGCAACAGATCTGAACTCCGCGCGGGTCCCGTGCCTGAAGTACACAGTCCGGCCTGCTCTGGGTTTTTGGTTTCAGTTAGTTCACTTCCTGGCCAAGGATAGCGATTGTGCACCTTTTTCCTCCGCTCCGCAACCGAAATTGCTACCAATATACTCTAATGAGAAGGCTTGATCTGCCCGGGCAGGGGTCGAACCGACGGGCCGCAGCGCCTGTGCTGCTCTTGAGACGGCGACTTAGGCACTGCGCCACCTGACCTTTATGGTATTGTGGTTGACTGGTCGGGTTTTTTTTTATCGAATAAAACACAACAGTAACATCTAACACTACCTACATTAACTTGATAAGCGTATGCGTGGGTGAGAACGAAAGAGCTACCTTATTGTTAGCTACGTGTTCATAATAGCCCGAAAGTTCTAGTTCTCTGCGTCAAATTCTAGTTCTCTGCGATTTCTAGCTCGGAGGCTCAGATAAATGTACGTGGAACTCCTTTTTGTGCACACTGTGTCTATTATAGTATGTTTAATGTCTTGAACTTGGGTTGGGGTACATAAAGGCCGTGGTATTATCTTTTCTTCTTCGTGCCTCTGTTTTGTCGATTCAAACTGTATTGTAGGTCACTGTTTCCTTCTTTCATTTCCACATTCTCTTTTTTTGGTGTTTTGTCTGTCTGGCACGTGAGCTGTCTTTCTTAGGTCTAGGTCAAAGCGAGAAAGAGACAGAGAGGGAGGACTCTAGAGAGAGAGAGAGAGAGTTTCTTTGAGTTCTTTTTTTTGTATTGAGCGTTCGCTTCGCCTTAGAGCCTAAGGAGAAAAGCAGGTCTCCGACCCTCCGGTCTAGTTAGAGTAGGTGAGAATGAGAGAGGAAGGAAAGAGGTTTGCACTTTGAACGTTCAGTTTTTTTAAATTTTGTATGAATTATTGGATTTGATAGGTTGTCCTGTAACGCCCGCTAGTGGTGCGGTAAAACTTGCTGTGAGATGAACTTCAGCAGTGGATATGGATAGTGATTGACCGCTGTAATGTTTTTGATATAATTATTCTAACATCGTCCACTGATGTTTTTGATATAATTGTTCTAACATCGTTCTTTGGTACGTGAATAGGGTGGTGGTTATTCCACACGGGACAAACTGGACCTAGTCGGTCTTCGGAGTATCTGTTGTTTGTGGTGTTTTGTTGAGTTGTTGAGCCATCCCCCACAGGCCTTGTTTGTCTGTTTGTCGGTTTGTCCTCCATTCGTTCGTTTCGGGTTCTTTGGGGTGAAACGTGAAACCCGTGCCCGACCAAAGCTGAGCATGAGTCACTGCGCAGAGCAGAACGGAAATCACGTGGTTCTCGTGGTTTGGATTTTCAATGTTGGTCGAAGCGAAATGTATCCTGATCTTTGAATACGAGGACTACTAAGGAGGTGTTTTGTATGGCGTTTCGTAATTTGACTCGGTGTGTTTTGGAGTCTGGAACTTTGGTTGGGGGGTGTAAAAGTTTGAAAAAATTAGATGGTTCTTATGCATTGAATATTTGTAAATTTTGGAATCACCCATGTCAAGAATAAGGAATAAGTACCCAATGAAATGAATACGAATACCGTAAGAAAGACTAAAACACTTGACAATGGTACAAATGTTATGGGGAATGGCTGAGTCGATGGTAAAGTCACAAAACAACTAAAAATGTTGATGTCTATGCTGTATCTGTCTTCTGATTATTTTGGATATGTATCGTCCCCGCCCTTCCCGCTTCATTTGCACATGACGTGGGGTGGGGTAGGCAGGTGAATATTAGGAGTGACGTGGGTTGGATGGGGTGCACAAATAACAGTTGGTATGAATATGGTGCGGGTCAAGAGAGGGCACCGCTAATGACACACGATGTAGGCATATGACTGGAGTACCGAGGTGAAAATTGAATTGTGATCGCGTCGCGGATGCGGATCGGGAGTAAAAGGTGTATTAAGAGTTTCATAAAAGATTTCTTGAAGAATGTATATCACTGGGTGTGTGTTACGTAGGCTTGATTTGTTTGAACTGAACAAGTATCTTTGAATTTACTGCTATAATGCAGGAATCAGCTTAAATGTTAATGTGATTTATATCCTTTGTTAGCGCGATAGCGCTAACATAGTTTGGGTTTCACTATCTCGTTTCTGTACTATTGATACTCGTTTCTGTACTATTCTGTACTCGTTTCTGTACTATTCCTTCTCGTTTCTGTACTATTGGTGTGTACAAAATAATCCCACCATTTGTTGTTCGAGTTCGTTCTCTACGGTGCTGCGGGGGCCTGCGTCTTATGGTTTACCGCACCCTTCTATACTATTTTTCAAGATTCGTTGTCTGTGTCTCGTTCTTCAATTCTCTCTAATAGGGGTACCCTCGTCAGGGTAGGAAGAAAGGTGACATCACTCTGACCCTTCCCACAAAGAACGTCCGAGAGGATGTTTACACCATCGCGCGCAGTGTCCACGCTAATGATGGTAGCCGGCGGAGGAATAGTGTGTATCGGAAAGAGAATTGGAGACGTGAATGCGGCAGGAGCGCAGGATCTGGAGAGATTTCGATGAGGGCGTTCCACATGGAAATCACGTTTTCTCCTGCGTTGACGAGAATCGGTCAGCGCTGTGAGCGAAATATTACGGGTTCGCCCGGAGACACAGATCATTCTTAGCTGATAGATCACTGAATTCGATGAGCTATTAGGCGTGGAAGACCAATCGCAATGAGTGTTCTTAAGACGACAAGGAAATAGCGCTTATCGGGGAGAGGAGCCGACGATAAAGCGGTGAGGGACAACTGGTTTCTGGGAGTGTTGAAAGGGAACAAAATAGAACGGGACGAGTCTAGACTAGCCTAGAGACTAAGGAGACTCGTGATGCGCAGCACGAGAAAAGGCTTAGCGATCGTCGAAACGGAAGAGGTTCCAGAATGTTCCACGGAGACGACAGTAGAAAGGGTATAAAAGGAGACAGTCCGGGAGTGGGACGAGGACTCGCCTGCGGCAACCCGGGACTACTGTAGGTTTGGGCGGACCAATGTCTCTACTCCCATTTTAACCTTTAACTCGTTTTCATTTCAAAATTCCAAAACTTCCTTTATTGAATCCCAAATAGTCACATGCTCTGTTTCGTGCGCATTGAACTTCCACGAGAGTTGCCAGTAAGCATTTTTGTGTGTAATTGAGCGTGGATCTTTAGTTCTCACCCATACTGTGCCTGTGGTACTCCTAATTCTCTTCTTTGTTGCTTCTGCTTTGAATATGTATCTGTCGCGATATTTTTGTTTCGTATTGAGCAGCTGCAACTCTCCTATAACTCAGTTTTCCCTGTTTAGACTCGCGCAAACCGATCACCCGTCTGTGCCTTTATCAACTCTACGATATTACTGTACTCTTGTGCTATTGCTACATCCTTACATAATGACTGTGGGAACTTCCCAGTCAAGAAAATCGAGTCTGTCGATACTTTCCCGACCGTCGTCCTTCGCTTCACTTGCCCAGTACGGCGGAGCTGGTCTCCGTCATTCTGATTCTAATTGGAGTCTGATTTCTGAGCTTGAATTCCCTCATTTCGCTTCGGAAGACGAAGATTGGATGGCGTTCGGGTACCTCCTTGATCAACCGATGCCCAGCCGTGAGAAACCACAAGAGGAGGCTGAACCGGCCTCCAATATGGCGGCTGCTCCTAAGGAAGGTGACGTGCCCGACGGCAACGAGCCCAACCAGCCATTATTTGAGCCGCTTGATATTCCCTACAATGACGCTCTACTAGAAGTGTCCGAGGAAGAGTATGAGCTCGGTCAGTATGCGCCGAGGCCTGTATTTGATAATGACGGTGAATGCGACGAACAGATAGAGTGCGAGGGAGACGTTCCCGAAGATGACGATGAACCCCGTCCTTCGAGTTCTGTTTCGTCGAATATTCTGCAGCCTCTACATATTGATATTCCTGTCACCCCTGAGCCGTCCGAGGCACCTCCCAGGCTTTGCATTGTGAATCTTCGGAAAAGGCGTTCCTCTGAAGCTGAATCCGAAGTGTCGGTGGAACTTAACCTGTCTCCGAAAAGACCTCGCCTCGAATTGGATGTACACGCCAATGCGGATTATGTTAGGTCTGGTAGTAATCCGAATGTTGGACCTGCGGAAGCTGATGAATCGCCATCTGTGGTTGCTGAAAAGCCAAACGAGGAAGCCTCAAATGGCCCTCAAGCTAATGACGACGACGAACCGGTGGCTAGGAGATTGAGACCGAGATCGTCCGGGTCGTTTTTTCGGTATCTGATCGAGAATGAAGTGGAAGGTTCTCGGTCATTCCGGTCGCACAAACAACAAAAGCGTGTGGTTGTGCACCAGGATTCCACAAATAAACAAAAGGTCAAGGAAGCACAGAAGGCTGCTCCGACTACAGAAGCTGATGATGACGAACCCGTCGCGTCTAGGCTTCGTCCACGACTTCACTCACTCACATGCTTTGGTGCGCTTTACTGTCTTAATTTATAATTTGTTTGTATTCGTTGTCTAAATTTCTCTAAAATTCATTTACGTCGCGCTTGCTTGTCCTTGTCCACTTTTTTGTTATGAACCAGATTACATTTGTCAGTAGGACTAGGATTGGTGAATGTAACACTTTTTATCTCATTCATATGTAACCTGTTGTTTTAATTGTGGTTTATTTAGATGTGAAACGCGAAGATTCGGTAAAGCCTGATGGTGCTAACGCGAACAAAGACCAACCGCAGTCGAAAAAGAAACATTCGAATGGCGTGCAACATGTGAAGACCGAACCGATCGAGGTTGTCAATCCAGCCGAGATATCGCTCGGCATTGACGCGCTGGATTGGGGAAGGAAGGTAAGTATTGTTTACCACTTGGCCATTTTCATTTTCTTACTTTAGGATTTTCTCTGCAGCTCGAAATGTGGAATATAGCGCATGATGCATATAAATCACTAGTTTTTGGTGTAAAGAACCAACAAGAATTGTCATACTCCGATGTTTTCGAGATTCACAGTATATATTTTACTATCTTTTAGTATATCAAGGAGGAAAGCGATCGAATGAGTCAGCGTTCTGGGAGATCGTCGAATAGCCGACGATCGATTATGATGGTACGTCGGCGACGCGAATCGTCTGCTGATGAGAGCGCAGGTGGACGTCGGTCACAGTCTCCTAGGAAGACTCATCACCCTCGGGTATGTTGGTTTTTCTTTCCTTTTGCGATCGTTTTAGCACAGATTGCTTTTTGGAGACGATCGATGTTCTGGTGTCTAAATAGAGGTGCATGAATTTGTAATAATTATTCTGTTTGTTGCAGCACGAGCGAGACAAAGATAGTTCTGCCGAAGAAGGTGGTGTTCTGATGCTTTGCCCATCTGGAACCCCTAATAGAGGAAGGGGACGTCCACGTAAGAGTGAGAGCGAGAAGAGACGCAGAGAGGCGGAGGAGAGGTAATTGAGTGATTACTTAGCTTACATGGCTCTCAGACTGTCTTCAGTCTTCCTGGAGTACTAACACTTGTGTATTCGGTGTAGCTTGTAGTTCTGCTAACTTTATTATACTTTCGCTGGGAATGCCTTACGTTTTCAGCACTGATTGAAAATATGATCATCGACCGTAACTATGATTTACTTTATCTAGATTACGCCAACTGCGCGCCACTCTCAACAATCCACAACGAGTGATCGACACTTCACAACTGCACTGTATTTGTCAAACGCCGTATGACGATAGAAAGTGAGTATTTACCGAACTAGCCATTTGTAGCTGAAAGAAAGTTGAAAGGACCAGTTAAATTGTGTACATATAATGTTGTTTCTGACTTAAGGTTTCTTTATTATTATTCTCACGAGTGTGCGTTTTCAAACAGTAACAATCCTGTTATTGTGATATTTAGATTCTATGTGGCGTGCAATACGTGCGGTCGTTGGTATCATGGAAAGTGCGTGGGAATCAGTGAGAAGAAGGTCGGTTTTTATGGATTTTCCGATAAATAAATCGCTTGGAAACTGAAAAGGAAACATTTGCATCGATGGAATGTGACTGTGTGTGTGTGTGTGTGGAACTTATATGCAATATGCACTTCATATGTACTTGTGCTTAACGATTAACGACGTTTTTTTAAATATAACCCATGACGATTACGGTAAATTCTTAAGGGTTAGGTTATCGTTATCAAAAATACGCAATTATTTTTATTATTATTTATTATTATTGTATTTTTCAGGCAAAGCGCCTCAACAGTTTTGCTTGTGGAATGTGCCAGGATGGAGTGGACAAAATGGACAGTGATGATAGTGATGTAGGTTTTTTTACTATTTCTATGTATTTTTTTCGATAATACCGGATATCGCTCTAACTGTAAATTGTAACAGATTTTATTGATTTATGAAGAATTATTAGATCCATCTGAATCACTGTGATATTAATGGTATCATGACCAGTTGAAAGTGAGCCATTTTTTCAGCCGTCGTACAATGCAATCATCAACTATTAGAATGTAGTGCCCACAGATTATGAGTTGCCGTTTATGTATTTTTCTGCGAATTTATAATTTTTGAGTTGCCGTTTATGTATTTTTCTCCGAATTTACAATTTTTCTGCGAATTTATAATAGGTTTTCTGGGAATTATCATTTTGTATGTTCAGGATTCTGAAGAAGAGGAAGAGACATTAACCGTGGTCGACCGTCACTGTCCGCGCAAGTATTCCCATCAACACCATCCGATTAGTGTCCGGGAGCTGGAACCAGAGAAGAAGGTAGTTGGTCAAATTTTTTCTTTAAAAAAAACGGTATTTATAATCAAATTATTTAGTCTTACTTTCATACTGTTTATTATTTATGACTTTTCACTATTATATTCCAAAATTATTTTACTTTACGGTTTACAATTATCTCTCTATTATTGTTTGTTTATTGTAATACTTTCGAATTCCCCATAGTTAACCAATGGCTGATCGAACTGCCCATAGTCACTGTGAATAGGTTCGTCTTATTGTTACACCAACATTATGATTATCCTTTCCCCTGTAAACATTTTTTTTAAATTATAGGTCCACCTCACCACTCCTATTCACGAAGAGGAGGAGGAGGAGGAGGAGGAGGAGCAGGATGATGAAGACCAGGTTCTCGATGTGGATGACATGAAAATCGAGCTCTACTGTGTCTGCCAAACTCCTTATGATGACTCACAGTGAGTTTTTTCTAAACTGGTTGTTTTGGTTAGTTTTCTCGTTTTCTATCTCACACTAACAAACTAAGAGAAGTACTGGAGTTGTTTGCGTATGTGAAAAAAAATGCTCGCTTCTTTCAGATTTTACGTGGGCTGTGATGGATGCGAGGGATGGTTCCATCCACGTTGTGTCAATATAACGCAAGAGTAAGTTTTGGAACTCGTATTTCCTTTAATAAGTCGGTGCGCACGGACCAACCATCCACGGAATGGTAATTTGAACACCGTTTTAATGATTGTTTAATTCAGAGAGGCTGAGATGGCAGCCGAGTACTTGTGCCCGTCTTGTCGACCTCGAAGCAGTCAGGAACACGACAATACTGAGTGTATGATGGAGCAGGTGCTTAACAGGGCTGACTACCCTCTCGTCTGGCGTTTGTATGAATCCGTGGCTGAACACCGCCAGGCATGGCCGTTTAAGGAGCCTGTTGATACACAACAATTCCCAACGTACTTGGATGTTGTCAAACAGCCGATGGGTATGTTTTCTTCTCATATAAAGTGTTTTATTCCAACTTGGAATAATTACATGAATGATGTACATAGAATCCAAATGTCCTTCAGTACGAAGGTTTATTGGAGTTGAGTTGATACGGACTGTATTTAAAAAGTCATAGTATTGTTTTTTTTTGTAGATCTCTCCACCATTCACAACAAACTCAGCTCGCTAGAGTACCGTCGATTAAAGGAGTTCTCCTATGATGTTTTGCTGATGTTCGAGAATGCGAAGGCCTTCAACATTAAGGTACGTGTTTATGGTTAGGTTGTTAGGTATATAATGTTCTTGTAGCTCATCTGCAGTTCTGAGTTGAGACTGGCATTGGTGTTGATATGTGCGAAGTAGGAGCCTTGGTTTTTTTCTACTTTTGGCGCCTGGATAAACGATCTACAACAGAAATTCCCGAAGCCTTTTTCACTATATATTATTGTTATTTTGCAGGACAGTGCTATTTGGCAATGTGCCAAGACACTGGAGCACGTCTACCGTCAGATCCTAACGGAGATCAAGGCTGAGATGATGACCAGGCACAACAACGATGGCGGAGATCTCAGAAGGGTGGGTTATTTATAACATTTTAGTCCATTCATAGAGATTAGAATGAACTATTTTCATTATATCCCAAAGCATGTGTTTATCAAAGGGTAATTCTTTATGTACATTATTTGAGCAGAATAGCAGTGATGCTGTGACGCATTTTGTGTGCCACTGCTGCAAATTGGTAGAATTTCAGCAACCTTTCGTTCCTCGATATTTTCATAAAAATTGATTCCGGATTTAAGAAATTTTGAGTTTTCCAGTTTCTTATAT
The DNA here is from genome assembly GCA_036852015.1 of Pelodera strongyloides. Classification (NCBI taxonomy): domain Eukaryota; kingdom Metazoa; phylum Nematoda; class Chromadorea; order Rhabditida; family Rhabditidae; genus Pelodera; species Pelodera strongyloides. Next base: position 386,141 of record JAANDG010000058.1, on the reverse strand, counting down.
TCGGGATCTCCCATTGTTAGTTTCTTAGTTCCGGGAACAAATTCCGCAATTTCCAGGTTTCCGAGTGTCCGTCGACTATGATGGACATTGATGCGGATCAGCTGATTGATGTCGAGATGGAGATGGATCCCCAGTTTATTGAGCAGCTCATGGGAACCCCGCTTTAGATGGGTGTATATTGGCAGCTGACGTCATCGGTCCTGCCTTCTACCGATCTATGGCTTGTCTTCATGCCTTCATGCACATATTGTGCTTGTACCGGGAAAAAAGTGTCTGGAAGAAATCCGGTTGTTTACATTGAACTACCCTTAATATAACCCTTGTTTACTTGATCATAGCTTGATTATTACTTCGCTTTACTAATGCGCTGCCACATATGGGTGGTGTCACCACAATTGACTTCCCATTGGACGTCGTGCGGGTGGGAGAATGCTTCTGAACTTTTGAATATGGATATGTTGCTATTTATATTTTCGGAAGCGTATCTCCTCTTCTCTATTTATTGTTAAGTAACTACTAATATTTTTTGAAGAAAAATTGCGTTATGGAGTGAGAGGTGTACTATGTTTGGACTCGGGAACCGTCTCTGAGGGTAGGACTGGATTTTTTACTATTCCATAAAACTATGTCTCTTCCCTGAAACGGAGATGTTTCCCGCAGTTTGGACGAACCTGTGAATTCGAAGTCAAACTTGAATTAGTGTATTGATTTATTGATTAGCGTAAATGCATTTTAAAATTGTGCGTTTTTGTCTGATAATCAATGTTTAATTCGTTGTCCTTTAGAAGGACTTGTTATTTACATATTGCTAACGTTGGCTAGAATTACTGTAGTCTTGTATTAGTCGTTTGTTTTCCTTTTTTGCACGCTTACTTGCTTTTACTGTAGGCAATGCCTGCCCCTTTGCTTATTAGGTTATATTTTTGGAGATTGGAAACACCGTCATCTGGAAAATCTCTGATTGTGAGAAGTATTCTCTAATGGGTGCGCGCGGGGCTGTCGCCGCACCCGAGCAGCGATGGGAGTCGGACTTAAACTATTCAGTATGCCGGCTTATGGCTTAAAGCGAAATACCGGCCGGTTTTTGAAGCACATCGACTACACCAGCATTCTTATGCAGCTTATGCAAATGAACATAAATTAGAATAAAAAATCGAGCAAATTAGCATAAATACGTAAGAATTCACCTGTCCACGATGCGTTTCAAAAACCGGACGGTATTTCGCTTTAATTTGTATTTCACCGCTTATTCATCACTTCTCAATGTATTTACGTGTGTTGTAAATATCTCAAGTGCTTGGTCCACATCGGGGGTTTTTATGCAAATAGTATATATTCAGGAATGTACAAAGTGATTATTTATTGCATTGCATGTCGTTTTGTTTTGCTAATAAATGTACATATTGTACTCTTTATTGTCGAACAAGATACAAGACGATGCTTTTTTTTTTAAAGCCTGTTGAATTGTGGTTGCTGGGGTTTGGCGCAAGCCTAGGCTGACCTACACCTGAACTAGCACCTGAACTGTCACTTTTTGTGTAATATTCTTTTGAGATGGGTTTTTTTGGAGAAAAAGTGTAGCAGAATGAAGTGGACGTCTAAATTCTTGTTTTTTCCCACACAGGGTAATTCAACGGTTCCTTATGCTATATTCTCTAGGTTGACCCCTCCCTTTTCCAACCACGCACTTGAGTATAGTTGTATATTGGATTTTTCATTATTTCGTTTTGTAGTTTATGTAACATGTAGTTTGGGCTGATTTTATTTCATTTTGTTGTTGTGTTATTACTGTTGTTTTTGTTGTTATTGTTATCAAGTTATCAGTTGTACATTTATACATACAGTTGTTGCTCTATGTGTACATGGGATTGGACTAACAAATTGTTATCAAACATACATACGAATTAGCTTCGCTCCCTCTAATTTAGGAATTAACTGTTCATATTGTCGCAATTGTTTTTTCGTGGAAGTTGGTACTTTGTTGACGTTACTCAAATGCTACTATTGCTTATTGGTTTTTTTTGCAATTTTCTTACCTGTATACCCTTAGCTGTTATTGCGTTTCCTCTACAATATTTTGTTAAGAAATGTTCCTGGAAGTTGAAATGAGATAAAATATTTTTTAATCTGCCTCTTTGATGAGCTCCGTTGGCATTCGTACTTGACGATTTGGTTTATTCTTTTGGCATGTGCATTTTTTTGCCAGGATTTGTGAAAGCGAAAATACGCGCGTAAGCCAGGTGACATGATGATACTGTGGTAGTCTGCGGAAAGAATGTGGCGCAACAATACCGCGCGTAGCATGGCCAAAGCCGGGCGGTGCAGCACAAAAAATGTAGCGGGACTGCCGTTGAAAAGGCGAGAACCGCGCGTAGTGCGCGCAAAAATAGTTGCCGGTCATTTCTAGGCGTTTTTCATTGTTTGAAGTAAAATTGACTATAGAAGAATGACAGTAATAAAAATGCAGACGAAGTTAACATATGACCGAGACAACGGTCATATGTTAACTTATATATAACTACGAGGCTAATACTTGTTTCCTTGCAGGAGGTATCGTTAATGATAAGTTGATAGAAACTTTCTATGATGCTTCGAATTTTGCGGGTCAGAACCGCCCGACGTTGCATATGCACACGAACATCGAGGTGAAATTTACTGTAGTGCAAAAAAATGTAAGAAGTATATATGTATTTCAGACAATAGAAGTTGATAAATCTTGAATTTTGTTTCTTTTTTTTTTAGTTCATTCGATGTGGATCTCGTGAATAGGAATTATGCTGAAAAAGCAGAAAGGGCGAGCAAGGCAGCAGAATCGTCGAGCGGACCAGTTTTTAGGTGTGGATACCGTACTTATGTTAATCGTTGATGTATCTTCATGGGAAACCAAAACCCCTATTTCGCCCCGATCAAGTTCCTAAAAAAATCGGCCTTGATCGGGACGAAATCGGTTTTTTGGGTAAAAATCGGGGCGAAATCGGTGTTTTGGGAAATAATCGGGGAGATATCGGGATTTTTCGGAAACTAATCGGGGTTTTCACTTTCCTGTCTTTGTCTGATGTTTAGCCGTCGCGCACTTCTCCGATCGAGTACACTTCCATATAGAACTTGTTTCATAATCTGTTTTGTTGTAGGATGGTTCTTCCCCCTCCGAATGTAACTGGAAAGCTACACGTGGGACACGCACTTACTGTTACTGTGGAAGATGCTATTGCCAGGCATAACCGATTGAAAGGGATTAAGGTGCTAGCTTTGGGTGCTTACAATTAGTGTTGGGCGCAGTTAGCTAACCGCTGGGTTGTACTCATAGTGCATGGTCTCCAGTTAGTTGTGGTAGTGTATAATTTAAAGTAATTTTGCCGTAACGCTTCATGTTCCAGACTACCTGGTATCCAGGTTTCGACCATGCAGGTATTGCTACTCAATCGGTTGTGGAACGCGAACTTTGGCGAGAAAAACGAATAACTAGACGTGAATTGAGCCGAGACCAATTCTTGGAATATTCTGAGCAGTGGGCGACGCGGTACTGGGCTTCTCCAGCTTATCAAATGCGGGAAAATCTTTGATTTTATAGATTTTTTCCATAGCCTAGTCATTCATAATACTTATTATCCTGCATCCAACGACTATTCCATAAATAACCCAGACGCACTACGAGCTCGTGGTCGTACTAGTACTTTACGGTGGTACTACCATTCCCTTTATAGAATATTTGACATGCTTTTGAGGAGTGAGATGATAATGAGGCAAACTAATTTTTTTTATAGAAATGCGACAATAAGCACGGAACAATTGAAAATGTTGGGTGCAACGCTGGACTGGAGCAATTGTTACTATACATTGGATAAGGTAAGATAAAAGTTAGCGTGTGTGTGTGTGTGTGTGTGTGTGTGTGTGTGTGTGTGTGTGTGTGTGTGTGGTGTGTGTGTGTGTGTGTGTGTGTGTGTGTGTGTGTGTGTGTGTGGTGTGTGTGGTGTGGGTGTGGTGTGGTGGGGTGTGTGTGTGTGTGGTGTGTGTGTGTGGTGTGTGTGTGTGTGGTGTATGTGTGTAGGCTAGCCAACTATCGCGATTTTTTGTAGCATAAACTCCTTTCAGAAGTTCTCGTCAGCAGTTACCCGAGCGTTCTGTGAACTTCATTCGCAAGGAGTAATCTTTAGGTCGGAGCGGCTGGTAAATTGGTGCCCCGCACTGAGAAGCACACTTTCTGATCAGGTTCGTATCGGATCCGTAGCTTTCACTTGCCGAGCCTGCATCAATTTGTCGCTGGAACTCTCATCACCGATTTCTGTAAGCTTCTAAATTTGAGCGCATGCTTGAATCAAAATGCGTATATGTTTTCTAGGAAGTGGATCGTATTGATATGACTGCGGATTCCACGCTGTCTGTGCCCAGTCCAAGCGGTGGTAAGAGGACGATAAGTGTGGGAGCAATGTACTCGGTCAAGTACCCGGCGGTGGATGGTTTTGGGTGGGAGATATTCTTTAAGCATTCACGATATTTTCGTAATTTTTATTCGATTTTCATTTAATATAGGATGAACTGTAGAAAAATACAGCAGCAGTAACAAGTTATAGAAAAACGAACTCAGGGAGAAAATTCACTAAGACTGGGAGTTACTTGAAAACCATAGAATGTGCATGAAAACAATTGCACGGACTGCGGATGATAACGAATACCCTGCAGTGACATAGTTTGTGTGAACGAAACGAAAATTAGAATATCTAAAGGCTATAAAACGAGAGCCGGAGCCCAGTGTTGAGCAAGCGAAATCGAACCTTATTTCATGATTTTTCAAGATACGTTGCAAACGTTTCACACAAGTGTGCTCACTGTTCCTGCATCTTATACATCGAAAGTCGCCTCAGGCAGCGATAGCCGTCTGGTATATATATATCCCAGGTGTGACACTGCAGGGTATTTGTGATATTTATAATCAACCGCTACCCGGGCAATGGGAGTAAGGGCTCGTTTAAAGGAAGACGCCCATGAGAAAAAAGTTGTCCTTAATTTACTTACACAGGATGTCCGGAATTTTAGAGATACTTCTGTGAAAACAGCATTTATTTACAACTAGAACTCAGAGAGTTATTCCCCAGTAAACTGTTCGGCCAGGTACCGTACTCAGAACGTTTTTACCGTTTATATACGTTCATTTTCATCCTTTCTCTTCAAAGTAATGTTAAAACGAATGAGAATCATGCATATGATATTAACAGGGCGTTTCCAATACTGTACTGCCCAAAAGCGCAAAATTGATTCTGACTATGGTACCTGGCCGAACAGTTTGCCGGAGAATAACTTTGTGAGTTCTAGGTGTAAAGAAATGTGGTTTTCACAGAAATGTTTCTGAGATTCCGGACATTCTGTGCAAGTAAATTGAGGAACACTTTTTTCTCATGGGCCTCTCCCTTTAAGATGGCCGAAAGAAAGAAAAAAATAGGTTTTCGGCCGTTCAGGTTGGCCGAAAAGAAAACTTTTGAAAGACAATGCAAAAACAAGAGACGCAGAGAAAACCCGAAAAAAATTACTGTATTTTTTCATTTCCCCTTAGTATTAAAATTTTTCTTTTCGGCCAACCTGAACGGCCGAAAACGCATTTTTTCCTTTCTTTCGGCCATCTGAAACGCGCCCTTACTATATTTAATGAAAATCAAATAAAAATTGCGAAAATATCGTGACTGCGTTCCTTTAATGGGCGAAGTACAATATATGCACGCAACTTTCTCACCTTCAGACATACAACTAACATATATAGACTAAATTCAGTTGTCGTGTGTTCGTGTAAACTAGGTATCTTTGCAGCTCCAATTGTATTATTTCCATTAATTTTTTTATAGTTATTTGGAAGTGGGTACAACTCGTCCAGAGACCATATTCGCCGATGTGGCTCTTGCGGTCCACCCTTCCGACTCGAGATATAGTAAATGGATTGGAAAGTTGATGCGACATCCAATTTCCGACCGATTGATACCTGTAATTGCAGACGAAGCTGTATTGATTGATAAAGGGACAGGTCTGTGACATATTCGCTATAATTTGGGTACACGTCGGTGTACCCTTTGCGTTGGGGAAAAACCAGTTTTGGCCTGCCTCGTATAGCTCAACTAGGAAAATGTGTATCATGCCCGGTCCATCGTGGCCGCTACATACCACATAAGGAGCGGGTGATTTTTTTAGAGTAAACGGCACCAAGTTCTAATATGGATTGAGGCTTGAGGCTGGAGACATTTTCCGAGTTTCTGTCCCTGTTGGTTCAAATAACTATTAAAATATATAAATAATATCCCAGGTGTCGTCAAGCTCACGCCGGCTCATGATCTATTAGATACGGAAATTGCGGGCAGACATTGGGATGAGATATTACTGCACGATGCTTCTGCTCGGTAGGGAAATCTTAAAAAAAGAGAAAACTAGAGAAAATTCGATCCTGTTCACGCGTTTTTTTGCGCTCTTCCAATCACACGGTTTGATAGTCTTGCGAAATAGCGAAATATGTGCTAGCGTACAGTAGAATGACAGAAATAAATCCACCTCATTGTATGTCGTTTAGCGAACGCTGTGCCCTGGACCGCCGCGCTTGTTTAATCAATTCCACTGACGAATTTGATGGATTGGACCGGTTTGACGCGAGAACAAAGGTTGGATTTTAACGTGGGCGTGCAAGCGGCGTGGTAATCGCGCGCAGGCTCAGGCGCGAAGGCTGTCAGTGCTGCGTGCACACATGTACGCCCGCTGAATTCAATAATGAGACGTTGCCTTGTCCGTGCACATTTGCTTTGAAAGAAGCAAGCCAAGTTTATCTTCTCAGTATTGGTAAATATATAAGCCTATCAATAAATGTAATGAATGGGACATCAAGAAGAACTCATTGTCAGGCCGGATTCTTATTCAGGAGTCTCTTCTTGCAGGTAATAGAAGCTCTTCACTCGAAAGGTCTTGGTGGAGAAAGAATTGCATTTGTTGGTGGCCAGGTATTGTACTTTTGTTAGCATCGCAAAGTAATAGACAATAAGTAACATATACTGCACCTGTGTATACTGCATTTTATGTTTGAAAGTTTTTGCAGGTTTCCGTGTGTAGTCGAACTGGTGACGTTATCGAGCCGAGATTGACAGAGCAATGGTTTATGGACACAAAGGACATGCACGAGGAGGCTGAGCGAGCACTCAGAGATGGAAGGGTCAGGAGAATACTGAACATAATGTTGAGGCTCTGTGGCGCGTTTGCGGCGGTTTCCTGGCGCGTTTGCGGCGGTTGCCTGGTGCATTTGCGGCTGTTTTCGGGCGCCTTTGCTGCGGTTTACTGTCGTTTTTACAGCGTTTTTTTTCTCTACTTTACTGGCCACGAAGTTGGTTACTAATCACTTTATTCAAAGAGTGACCTGACATATCGTTATATTATTTATGTCTATTACAGATCCGGATCTCCCCAGCATTTCACGAACAAAAGTTATTCGATTGGTTTCACAATACAGAACCGTGGTGTTTGAGCAGACAATTATTGTGGGGACACCGAATCCCCGCATATAGAGCCGGAGAAGGGTGAATCAGCAAAGATTTACGCATATGTTATATATATATATATATAACTCTTTATTCAAGCAATACGATTTAACAAACGGACAATGTCAATGAAAGAGATAGACACACACACAGGCTAGGCACGTTTAAGAGGCCCAGCTATTAAGAGGCCCAGCTACATATAGATTCCAAAATAGATAGTCGTCATGTTTTCCTTATTTGCTAATTGCCTAATCAGTTCAGCAACTGGGTGGTGTCTCGCAGTCGTGACGAGGCACGCGCACTCCTTGGAAATGTGGAGGATCGCTCCGTTATTCAAGATAAAGATGTGCTGGATACATGGTTCAGGTACTACTGTATGATATGTTTAGACCACTGTTTAATTGCAACGTCGCTTATTGATTTTCGCACTGAAGTTATTGAAAAAATAAAGCAAGTGAACAATTGATTTTGGAGGGGAATTGTAGCCAATTGTAAGCGTGTTTCTTTGTGTGAAAATTTGGAGCAGAATTTTCACGTGTCTGCTCCTTGAAACTTATATTTTTCATTTCAGTTCGGCATTGGTTCCACTGGTGGCGTCCGGTTACGGGGGTGACAAGGGATTCAGCTATACTCAGATACGACCCCCTCTTCAGATAATGGAGACCGGCAACGACATCCTTGGATTCTGGGTGGCCAGGATGATTATTATGACGATGAGGTTCGCCACATCATATTGTGCCTTACTCCTAGGTGCAAAATTGGAGTCTTAACTAAGACTCGGCCTAACGAGAAACTTTAGGTGGTGGGTTGGGTGGTTGATAGTTTTAGGCATAGGCTGCATGCGGCCAAAAAACTGTCCGCCTAGGAGTGGCCACCCTGAAAAGTTTAAGCCTTACATATTTTACTGTCTGCTTTGCTATTTTATTTTAGCGCAAAATATCTGTCGATACTGGAGAGGATTTATTTACAGGCTCTTTTTAGAATAGTTTCGGAAAGGTTTTATTTGCCAGGTTAACCAATGGAACGGTGCCCTTTCCCCACGTTCTCTTACACGGTCTAGTCCGTGATTCGTCGGGCAGAAAAATGAGCAAATCTCTGGGGAACGTGATCGACCCCGTCGATGTACTGCATGGAATCAGTCTCGAGGATCTCGTGAACAAGGTCAAGCTAAGCGGACTCAGTGACAAGGAGATTGGTAAGCGGATGTAGGAAAGCTAGCTGGATAAATTATTCGAATGTAAAAGTTATACGCATGTTCCCCGCACAAGTTTAAACTTGGGAACTGGAACGTAGAACATAGTTACCTAGTTTGAACTTTGAACTGGGGAACGGGAGCATAATTGGGGAACTGTACATAAAGAGAGATGGTGAAGCGAGATGTTTCGAATTTGCTTTGTAGGCTACAGTGGGTCGTGCGATCTAGTGGGTAGCGCACCCGACTCTCAATCCAGAGGTCGGGTTCGATCCCGGCAAGGTGGTTTTTCGCTTCCTGGGTGCAAAGAAAATCACTGAGTGCTGTAAGCATGCGAGGTAGGTAGGCATGCGACAGTATCTTCATGGTACCCTACAGCTACAGGTCGTGTCAAACCCGTGATTACCCCGCTTCGCGCGGGATATGGACACGTTAATCGGAAGACGGTAACAGCCGTCATGCAGTCGGTCCATGTCTTATTGCAAAAGTGTCATGCAAAATTCTATTTCAGTTTACAGTTTGATAAACACTGCAACCGTGGTTTGCTAAATTTAGAAATTTATTAGAAAAAAGAATTTCAGAAGTGGCCGCTGCTGACCTCCGCTCTCGTTATCCAAATGGTCTTCCGCGCGCCGGAGCTGATGCGTTACGTTTCGCACTCTTGCGGCACGACGTTACTGCCGCAGATGTGCCGCTGGATATAGCGGTGCTTGCCAGTGAAGGGCTAAGGTGAAAGTGCAATGTTGATGAAAGAGTGAAAAGCTTTGTCACCCTGCTGCAGTTCATTTGTTGAGCTAGGCTCCTCATTTTGCTTCTTTCCGAGGGAGCACTAGAGAGTTCTCAAATAATTACCAGATTAAAAATATTCGTTTAGCCAGAAGTGGTTCAGCCAGCATCAAAGTTCAAAGTGCAGTTGTTAGTAATTTAAATAGGTTTCTTTTCAGGTTCTGTAACAAGTTGTGGAATCTCGCAGCGTATGTGGATGCCGTCCGAGAGAAAATTGGAGTGGAAAGATATAAAGATGAATTTCGACCAGATCAAGTCACTGCCCCGGAGGTATATTGAGCACTTTTTAAGTCATTTATCATTACCCCTACGATATATTCATGATTTGTATCTCTGAAACTTCTTTTAATACAAAGACACTTCCTGTGGAACAACCCCTAAACTTATTGTTAGGGCATAACATTGAACCACTTTATCTGAAAGGAGATGAGAAGGAACAATTAAAAATTCCACGTCCTTCCAATTTCACATCATACTAGTGATACGTACTATGCAGGTAATATTGAAAACTGCTGGCATAAAAACGAGACGATTTCTGACAATTGCGATACATTGTTGGGGGTATTTGACACGGAGAATCAGATAGAGTGCTCAAAAATATGGGTTACCTGAAGTGGGCCTGAGGAGTAGTATTAACTCTTTATTACAAAAAAGTGCACACAATTACTTCTAAGATTTTTATTTATTTCAGGACAAGTGGTTGATTTCGCGATTACACAACACACTTTCTGTAGTGGAGCATCAGATGAACAATGACTGTCCTCATTTGGCCTTCCAAGCTCTGCACAAGTTCATTCTAGCTAATCTGTGCGATGTCTATTTGGTAATCAATTTTTATGTTATCGTTATTGGTTGAACTATTAAAATAATCATCCTGGGAGTCTTAAGAAACTCTAGACAATGGGCATGTACAAAAGAGGTCGCATCTGGAAGCTGCGCGCCCTCCATAATGCGCTGCACACCTCTTAGGTGCGAGACTGCGAAAATACGTTCGCGCTCCTGTGGCGCCGTGTGTGCCCGGCCCGCTCGCGGCACACTGGATAAGTAAATTAAGAAGTTAATTCTTTAGGAAACGACAAAGCGCGCTTTGTGGCGGGCTGATGCTTGTCGTCTTCTTAAAGTAAACCGAGTTCTGATTTACACAGTACAAGTGACAATGTGCCAATTGTCAGCGTTTATGCCTTTCATGTCGGAATATATGTACGATCGAGTGAAGACTGTTGAAAGGGCATCCATGTATGATGTGACGATCCAAGAGGTGTGCGACTTATGATTTTGTCAGTTACTTAGTAGCTAGTTATGACTAAGGGTAATAGATTTTGAATACATCCTTTAGAAGAGAGAGAGAGAGAGGGCAGAACTAATATTAGGTACAGAGATGAAGTCGATACGGAGCCACCAACTTTCCTTTAAAGGATTCCTCGCTCGTCGACAAACGTCTGGAATCTCATATGGAGTGTGCACTGGCAATTGTCGCCGCTATGAGATCGATCAAGGCGCAGCTTCAATTGCCGCAGAAAATGGCATTCCAGGGTTTGTACATTAATGAAATGGATTTTGGAGCTGGTGGCGCGCCATAAAGAAATAATCGAACCATGCGTATCGTGTGCGTGCCGTTCGCCTGCAGTGCGCATTTTGTGCGCATATCTTTGCTGAACTTCCAGAATCCAGGAATCTATAGAAAAAAAATTCAGGCGTTCTCCTGGCCGATTCTTCATTGGATGTTTCTTATTTGGAGGATGTGATCACGTCGTTGTGTGACTTACGATTGACGCGCACACTCAGACATTCTACTACGTTAGAAACAGGATATATGCCCTGTCCGGTACCTGGTCACGATGCCAAATTGGGAATCAGAATCGAGGTCTGGTTGGAATTTTTATTCCGCATAACTTGAAAGAAGCTAGATACCCTGGTGAACCTGAGTAGTTACGAATTATAGTCAATGGGTACCGAAAGAAGGTTATCGAATTACAGTAATGAGGCCATGCGTTGTAGTTCCTGGGCTTCTGCTAAGTAAGCGTTACACCTAATGGTAAGGTTTCGATCGACTTTCCGTTCTTTTGGTGATGTGTGGGAACCAACCAACTTCTGTGTTCAACTCCATCATCTTTTACTTTAGTGTTTGGGACTTTTATTTACATTATTCCAGGAGTCAAATCTTGGCGAGTTCGTTGATCGTCTGCGCAAGCAATTGGAAAAGCAATTGGAACGAAGCCGGCAATTCGCCGCTAAAGCTGAAAAGTACGAGGAAATCGTAGAAAGGGATAAGAATGATGGAAAGGTGGGAAAATGAGTTTTTTTTTGCCAAATTGGGGACACCGAATGACCCCTGCCTAGCTAACTGTTCACTACATTCGGTATAATTGCTTATTTCAGGTGAAAAACTCCGTAATAGAGAAGAATGAGCGTAAAGCTCGACAGGCGAGGTCTGTGGCCGAGACTGCGAACAGAGAAGCGGAGAGATTGCGAGTGATCATTGCTGATGCGGAGGGAGCGAACGTAACTCGCGAGAGAGCCTAGGTTTAAGCTTGTGGCACGCAGGCTTGTTTTCCATAAGGATAATCGACTTTCTTTTGATAATTGTTTTCGAGCTTGATCTTTTGAACTAGGCGTCTATCTTGATATGTTGATGTGTACTTATAATTAGTGTGCTAGATCTAGGTTGTATTTTTTTTCTTAGGAGCAATGATAAAAGATGGAGCGGAGGCTTTCGGTTTCCGATGCTGTATGTAATGTTTAGGATGTTGGCCCGTTCCTCAACTTTCGTCATGCCATATCTTGTTTTTCTTATCCTTTTGATGTTTAGTTGTTGTATTGTTGAATTAGTTATGATCTTGATGAGTGCTAGTAGATGGATTAGATTAGATTAGACTAGCCAGCTAGCTATTGTTAAACTTTTTATCCGAGGCAGTGTTCTTCAATATTTTTTGTAGTTTCTCAATGTTTGATTGTGAACGAGAAGCAAATAATTGAATACAATTACTTGAATACAATTACCTGAGCTTCCATCGAACTTTTGCTGAAGATGCTGAGGGTACCTCCTAGGGAGTCAACAGATGAAATTATGTGGTGCGCAGTGATAGGCTTGCGCGAATACTGTAATACACCCCATCTTCAGTAGATTCACGCGGAATAATAAATATTCACTACTAGCCTTCGAGATCCTATTGATAGTCTGGCGATATCGGTGCACGATTGATGCGCACTTGTGCACTTGTCTTTTTTACCGCGTATCATCAACGAAGCTTCACGTTGTGCATATGTATGTTTATTATTTATTTATTTATTTATTAAATACACCAAAATGTGTGCATCCGAGGATGAAAATTAGAAGCGAACATATAATCAGAAACAGATGACCGATTTGATTAGCAATGAGATTTGACATTCTGCGTGTGGAATATAGTTGCAAAATGAATAAAGCCAGCATTTTTGTGCAAACCATGAATCAATGAGCAAACCATGAATCAATCCCTTTAGCAAATAATGTGGTATTTCCATGTTACCTTAAAAATTGAGCCACATTCACGAACAATGTTTGAGAAATAAGTAGCATATTACTACATTATTGGACCTAGAAATAAACGTCAAAAACTAGACAACGGAAAGTTAAAACCTAGCACCGTGAATACCCTCCGCCCGCAGGAAACCGAATGCGCCACACTGAAATACCACGTTTTTTAGTGGTTAATTCACTGGGATTAATTACAAGGTTTTCCAAACTAACCGATAGCTGGGTAACTGGTAACAGTGGTAACTGACAAAGTAATTGGCAACTGGAAAATATGCGCTGTTTGTCAATATTGAATACTGCAAATAATCTCCGAGAAAAAGAAACGATACAATAGTCAATAGATTTTAGATATTTTATCCATCGTCCATCGTATGTCTCCCTTCGGCCATCTTAGTGAATACATATTTCCTATATTGCCCCCCGACTCACTTTGTATTCATTTTTCTGACGTTGTTGATGTTTCTGTATTTTGTGTGTCATTTCTTTTGCGACCGTTCAGTAAAATTTTGTTGTTTTATTTTCGTCAGCAAAAATGTACACATTAAACAAAACAAATAGAAACAGTTTATTGTTAGTCATTGGGCTTTTTCAGAAAGAAAACTTTATATTGGAAACTTTTTGCCATGCACTGTCGCTTCCACTCCACCTGAAACCAGTTTGCCACAGCATGTTAAAGTATTAGCATTTTTGCATGAACGCTCTGTGGAACAACTTGAAGATTAAAATTGGTTCACCCTCAGAAATAATTTTTTAATGTAACATGCGGAGGAAGAGCTGTTTTTGGTCAATGTTGATGACAAAAAAAGTGATATATGAAATATACAGTTCAGTGGCACGAATCTAATTTGAGGTCATCTCATTCAGAGTATTTATTATTGGCGAAAATTGAACTGCGTGGAAGTTCGCGGTGCACTTGACAATATTAATAACCAATATCTATTGTGAATAGGTAGACAGATTTTGCAATCAACTACATATTGTTGCCGTTCCACGTAGTACGCACAGGCGCGCGTTCACTGACCGGAACGTTAATTTGCAACTATCGCTTCCCTTTTATCTATACTCTTGGCGCCTGCATGTCTTCATCTCCCTCTCTCTCTTTCTCTATCTAACTCATATCTTTCACTCCTCTCTATATCATTCTCCCATCATCCTCTGTATCCAATTTCCTCTCTACCTCTGTAGCGCATTGTCGCTTTAGCTCCCTACCTTCCTGAATCTTTCCCCATCCTCCTCATACTCTCTCTCTACACCTCTCTCTCTCTCACTCTCTGTCTCTCTCGCTCTCTGTCTCTCTCTCTCTCGCTCTCTGTCTCTCTCTCGCTCTCTCTCTCTTTCTCTCTCAGAACCCTTTCAACATGTTTGCGTCAAATACCATACGTGCTCATTAATATTTGAACAGAAAGGTGTTGATCGTCGCGCATTATTATGCACGTTCATGTCACCACTCACCTAACATTGACACGTTTTCAGTTGGCCACCCGCCATAATAATGGATACGGTATAATCACCGTGCCGGAATTGACTATGAATGTATGAATGGCGGCCGGACACTATACACAACCTATGCACTTATAGGGTTGTTTGAATGCGTTATTGTATAGATATCAACTACGGGATAGATGGCGGTCAGGAAATGCTGGTTTGCCAGGTTTTTGGAAGCGAGAGGCATACATATTTATTTTTACGGTATTATTATGCATGCACGATAATAAGTATAAGTACCGTCTACACAGCTTACTGTGGTGTGAACGTGTTTGTGAAACGCCAAATTGTACACTAAATTATTGGATGTAACGAATAACACCAACGTTCATTTGATTTGAAGTCTTCGAGGAAAGAACAGTAAAATATAGGACATAATAGTTTCGTCGTTATCCTAATATGTCCTTCCTTTCGATCATGACAATAGCATATAATGTATCGTACTATGAGGTATGTAGAAGTTAAATGCGTGCAGCTATCAGACAATCATTGTGAATATAACCACATGTTTATTGGTGCGGCAGTAAAAGAGTCTTTCCGCTTGATCTGTGCCTATTTTGTGAAATTACAGAAAACGCACGGGCCCACTGGGACGCTCACTTTAATTAAGGGGAGGTGCGAGGGCAGCATTTAGAGGGAAAACATTATCTTGAACAAAAACTAAAGCATAGATCGTCGATAAAAACAATATACTAGTGTATGCAGCTAGAATGTGCAAAATTTGGGCAGCAGAGGGAATTTTTATGCTCGTGAAAATCACTCAATAATAATTTGAACGCAATTTCTGTGGTTTGGCCTTAGCAAAACTAGGACTATCACTTGGCAAATTAAACTGTAAGTTATAATTTATAAACGCAACACGTCTGCATCCCAAGCTTACGTCACGTGTGAAAAATATTTCGTTCTCAACACTGTGAACTACGCGGAACAAAGTCACGTCACATGTCTCACAAACATTTTCAAAACTAGAATTTTACAACGCCTGATATGCTAATTTTCGGTTTCCTGTAACGGGCACAGTACACTTATGGAGCCTGTGTACGTTCAGCTTTAGAAACGGTGTATTCCAAGGTCGAGATGTAGGAACAACCCTCAACACAAATGCTGAGAGTAAGCTGATCTTACATATATCATTATTTTGCAAACTGTTTTCTAGCTTTAATTCTCACTCAAAAATTGAACTTCAATTGCGAGTGTGAGGCAGAACTTAACTGGTGAATATTCCTCGAAACTGACATGCCGATATTAGTTTGAATTGCGTTCCTTTCGCGGAAGTGGCATTCACCCATTCAGTCTTATTCACAACTATTTACTGTATACCTATGGATAGAGTGACCCTCCATTTTCTCTCCCAAACTGTTATTCATGGAAGGGACGGCGGGTCGGGCAAAGTTTAATTCACCCGTCCACCAACAATTATCCGCTCTATGACCTTGGGTGTACATAGTTCGCACATGAGTATGGTGCAGGTATGCATAGTAAATGGATCTTTCTCTTTCTCTTTCTCTTTCTCTTTCTCTTTCTCTTTCTCTTTCTCTTTCTCTTTCTCTCTTTTCTCTTTCTCTTTCTCTTTCTCTTTCTCTTCTCTCTCTTTCTCTTTCTCTCTCTCTCTCTCTCTCTCTTTGGGTTTGGAGTTTCGAGAGTTTATAGAAGAAAGATAAGTTTGGGAAGAGAGAGAGAGAGAGAGAGAGAGAGAGAGAGAGAGAGAGAGTGAGTGAGAGAGAGAGAGCGTAATGGCTTGCAAGATTCACTGCAATACTCGATTCTCTCCACGAACCTCGTGCTATCAACTTTATTGTGAACTTGTCAAAGGTGGCAGAAAAAAATAAAACAAGTTTCAGTCTCTATTTCAAATCAACCGGTGCCTGCGGCTCAAACCTCACGGTTAAAGTTCTGCAATTATACGTTCACATTACAGCAAAAGGTCACTTTGTAGTCTCACCGGAATCGAACCACTGATGTTTCGCATGAGATGCATCTGAGATTGAATCGGAGACCCTACGGTACACTTGAATCATCCCAAGAATTTGCTTTAATAGAATACACATATCCCTCCCTAGTTTGGTTTACCGATGTGTACAATCTGAGAGATTAATATGGAAGAACTGAAGATTGTTTACCGCTACTTCACCTTCCCACCAGACCACTAGCATTATTATTAACCGGAGTATTTGGTCGGTAGTCGGTAGCGGTACCCATGGGTACTACCCACAAGAGCAGCTATGTGCGTATGCCGCATTATGCTAGTAATTTTGAGATTACGGCAATTACACTTCGATATTAGCGTCACACGGCACGGAGGTCATTAGTCATTTATAGCTGATCATTCGTCGTAATGGATGAGGTCTTTAGAAGAAAGTAGTGGTTTGGTTTGACATTTTTACTTACACGTTACAACAATAAACTTGAAACTCCTAACTTCTCTGTACCAGGCTTGCGGATATATGCAAATCCCAGGTCGTTGCGTCCCTATTTATCGAATGCAGTGGTTCTGAAGAGGGCAGGCCAACGATTAACTTGCATACTTGCAAGACTGTTGAGGTCGCGCAACCCATTAATTGGTCTCAATTTTAAAGGTGCTCATGAATCAAGGTTCGCACACACAACCACTAAGAAGCAATACTCCAACAGTTTATTCGTTTATTGTTAGTGGTTTGATATAAAGCATGTTCAGGATGCGAAATCATGAAGCTAGAGCATAAGTAATTATAGCAATAGCATGGATCAAATGTACACCATAACCAAGCCTTGTATATTGGAAATTAAACATTTGCCGCAATTGCGATTCGAAACTAAAGAAAGCATATCAGCATATTGCCAGCTGGACGCTGCCTACGAAGAACGCTAACTGGAAAAGTTATTGTCCCTTTCTGAAACATACATAGTACTTACCGCAGCCGTAGCTAAGGTGAGTAGAGTCCTTTCCCTATCACATCGTTTCATCGTTGTATATATTTATTTGGTTGTTTTTAATAAAATGTATATAGCAGTTGCGCCCCGCCCCTTTCGGCTCAGGCCACGCCCCTTGCATCTGAGGCCACGCCCCATTGTTTTGAAATAGCGACCGTGCCCTCTAGGACACCATCGCCGATGGGTAGTCCGATAAACAACAACAGTGAGGGCAGTGGGTCCTCTGGCCCTCTCTCAGCGGACCCGACTATTTTTGAGCACAATTTTCTGCGTTAGGGATCAGAACCGTACTGTTTACATTAAACTTACAGGTTTCGTCGGATTGTTTTGACTTCTTTAATTATTCTATCACTCTGTTACCTTTTCTCTTGATGCTTGTAAGTTGAAAAAATCTGTCCCCCCCTATCTGTTTATAGTAAATGCTCCAGCCTTATCATGGAGTTATGGTTTAGATATGAACCCTCTATAGTTCACCATGGAGTAATCTCAGTGAAATCACTTTTATCTCTCCTTTTTACGCTACTCTGTTTTTCACAAAAAAGTGTCCTGGGTTGTTTTTGTTGGGGTATTAAAGTATTTGTTTTTCGAAGGCGCACATTCTCCCCACATGTGCTGTAGTGCCACGGATGTTATTGAGAGACAACGTCCTTACTCTGCACTTCTTAGGCGAAACCCCGTAAACACGGCTCTTTTTTTTGTAAACCAAATCAAAGATATATTTATTCTTTGCTACTTTAAGCTAATGTGTATGCCAAATAATTTTATGAAATTCGTGGTAAAGTTAGTACGTATGCCTGATAGTATTATGAAATTCGTGGTAAAGTTAGCAAAGTACCCGCTCTGTGTGTGGTCGCGGGGAGCCGGGGAAACTACTGTATGTCTTTGCGAATTGATGTTACGGTTAAACCACAGCCTTATGTTTGTTAATTCTCTTAAGTTTGTTTGTACCGTATTGATCTTATTTGGAATGAGGTTCACAAACCTGCATTTTTGTGTGAAACTCGCCAGCATTGTTTTTGCAAGGATTTGCGTACAATTAAAGGTCTGTTCACAACAACCGGTTCACAGTTTCTACTGTCGATGCTTTTTTGGACGAATATTTGCATATTTACTCTTACTGACCTTGTATGGCCGAGTCTGTTGCCATTTAACTTTTTAGATTGTTGATTGAGATGAAAATAGCTATTTTCTGGTCCTGTTCTCTCTCTCCTCGTTCTCCCTCTCCGAGTACTCTCGAAAGAGATGTTGTTGATTGCACATCACAGTTGATAACGAAGGAAAAGAGACGTTCGATTTCCCCTCTCACTAACGCCTTGTGTTTCTTGTAAACATCACTACAGATGGAAGGTTCCCGGCCAACTACATTCCCATGTATTATATGCAGATTTTGGGCCCTAATGTACAAAATTTGCATATATTACACAGGAATGCAGTCGTCCAGGATACGCTTCACAAAGCTTCCATGCCGCAATATCACTTCTGTTGAGATATTGTTATGGTCCCAGTATCCTCTTTAAAGTAAAACGTCAAGTGCACACCGCTTCATGGCCGCACACTCGCGAGTTGTTTTGGTGAAGAAGATTCTCACCCTCATAATTTTATTCATCGTGTCCACAATTTTGGAATTTTATTCTCTTCTAGACTAGCTGAACTTGTTCTAAAGGGTGACACATATTAGATTAGGATGGTCGTTTCCTGGTCATAAAAATGTTTGTTTTTTGTTAGTTCCTGACACCTTTCCATCGTGAAGTATTCACTGTGCTACGCCGCGGCGTGAAAACAATCTCATGTTTATTTCTCCTTTGTCCGATTTTTATGGATGTTTTGACGCGACACGCATTATGCCTTCATTTCATATGGTAAACAAAAACATTTATGGTCTCCAATCGATGGTCGATATAGCAATTTGATTAGTGCGTGTGTACCAAAGTAGGTCTAGTTCCTCCCTCAACACGGGGGATAAGCTCCCCACATTCCCACCTATCATATCACTCACATATTTATGCACCTTCTTATTTTTTCTCCCCCAAAACTCGGAGTAAAACTCCCCAATTCTCTATGAATCTCTCGTTTTCGCGCAACCGCCAGTAGGTTTTTGAAACTTGACTAATCTATATTGAAATCTTAATATCAGTGATAGTGGAATTCTACAAGAAATCAATCAACCGACTTGTATTTTGTATTTTTACGTGGTTTTTCACTTTCCGATTCCAGTTTCTGTTTGCGCGATGTAAGGTTTATAATTTAATCGATGTTAGTTATCGTTGTTTGCTCTTTTCAGAACAATGGAACGTCTTCGCTCGAAAGTCCAGCTGAAGAATGATCTGGGTCGTGCTCTGCTGGGAGAGTTCGTCGGCACGATGCTGCTTCTCGTATGTTTTAGATTTTTGTTGGGGTGGAGGCATACGTTTAAAGCGGTATAGCACGTGTTTTTGAAACATGTGCTTGACAACTGCGTTTTCATCTGCACTAACGGGCACAGAAATCTTATTATATAAAGGAGAAGAGTTTACTTTTTTGTTTGTGTGAACATAACGAAACCTGTTCACAAAGAAAATTTTCTATTGGCACAGAGCATACAAAATCTTTGCCGCTGGCGAGATTCGAACCCACAGCAGCGCACAACCTCTCGATTCATAGTCCAACGCTCTACCTACTGAACTATGCCAGCTTATCACAGGGATAATCCTCTGCCCAACATACCACACCTTCAATGGCACATTTGCATGGTAGCATTAGTCGGGTGGAGATCCAAACTGTGTATTATACGTTTCCACAATAAGAGACGCGTGAAAGTGTGTTTGAGGAGAAAGAATTTTTTTTAATTTTAGCAATTCTTTTTTTTAAATAGGGAAACAATTGGCCGAAGGCCGATTCCTCCAGTCGGAGAAGAGCCCGTAGGGCTCTTCGAACGGCTGGTATGAGTATATTGTCGCACAAAAGCTCAAAACCACGTGTCATGCAGCCTTAAAGTACGATACACATTCTTTACTAGGGGACACACTTCCCCAAGAAATCGTCTACACAAGAAAGAAATTATCTTGGTAAATAAAGAACTGTACAGCAGCGATATCGATCTCGCACTCTAACTATACTACGGGGTCGTAAAGGGTACGCAGGTTAGGATCGTCGTCATAAAATGTTTATGGCGTAGCTGTGCTATTCCTATTCGCTGTTCTTGACCGCTATTTCATTGAATTATACGGTAGAGTGGTCCGAAATCTGATTCCGTATTGGAATAGCTGTAAGGGGATGAGAAACTGTGCTTTGTAAGATTGTCTGGTAGGTATAAGTCGTATGAGACATAACATAACATAACATAACATAACATTTATTACGACAACAGTTATATAGTTGGGAATTTGGGAATACCACACTGCACTGGGAATACGGAAAAATGAATCACGAGTTACCGCCAACCAGGCAAACTTTTGAGCATTAATTTTGGGTTCAGGACTTGCAATCTACGACTTACCGTGTTCTTGTAAACTCTTTTCGTATATCAAAATATCAACTGTACTCTAGTCCATTTCTTTCATCTTATCTATTATGTAAATGCCGAGAAAGAGAAACCTATGCATTTTCAATCATTCCATGTCATAAAGTCAATGTTTCACCCATTGCGGCACCCGTGTTAAGACCAAAATTCGGTGTTTTTTCCCTTCGCGGGTGCTTTTTGGTATATCAGTTAGCGAGCGGGGTGCTAATAAATTTCCCTGCCGTGCATAGATCAAATACCACCGCAATGGGTGACTGCGGGGGTTGTATTAGGGAGTCCGGGTGGTTTATGCAGAATCTGCGTTTAGATCTCGTTGCTAGATAACGATTGTACCACGATGTGAATGTACAGAAATGTGGGATTGAGAATGAGAGTAGGGGAGTAGATTTGGAGAGTGAGAAAGTAGAGAAAGAGAAAGATAGAGAGACAGATTGATAGAGAGAGGCTAGGGAGAGAGAATTATTTAAATATTGACAATACCTCTAACTGAAAAAGAGTTCATTGCCCATAGTTGTTTTCAATTTGAGACACGGTGTTTGTTTTTACCAGTGCCAGATTGAAAATACGATCTGTAAATACCATACGATCTGTGTGGTTGTTTTCGTACAGAAGTATACGTATACGTTAGCGGTCTCATTGCAGTGAGCATATAACGTATGCATATGACGAAAACAAGGTTACGTGTACTATTAGTAATTCCCTCGAAGTTCAATAACAGTACAGCGTATAGCGTAACTGTTTATCTGTGGAAATGTATTTACAACGTCTACATTGAGTTTTAAGTTTGCACTCATATTCAAGCCACATATAACGCATAGCTATTGACTCAACCCTTAGCACCTTAAACTAAACTCTATCCTGCAGCTGGCCAACCGTACATGATAGAGTATTTAAAATGGCAATTGTCTCGCTCGAAGGAGTGCAGATGTCTGACAGGAAGTGTTGCGTGACGGATCGAATCGCATTTTGTTTCGCAAAATTGACAGATAAACTAGAGAACAATAGCATTTCAGTCAAAATCGGGTAAACGTATTTAGGTATGGTTTAGTAGATCAAACTAGAACTATCAAGAACTAACACGTGGTAGTACCACTGCTGTAAGTCACTGTGAACTGTGAACTATTACACTACAACATCAGTAACGATCCTAGGAACTGGTACAACTTTGGAATATTAGTAAAACTTATAACAAATTGATAAAATACTTGAATTACAGTATACATACGCTTGGTTTCGTTAGATTCGTGTAGTGTTCTCCCCAAATGAGTAATGACTCATACGTAAGCAGACTTGTTCGACATTCCAATATCTCTTATTTTCTTTTTTTTTTAATGGAAAAGTGTTCGGAAAAATAATCGCGTACAACTCTGCGGTCTCCTTTAGAGCGGACCACACCCGAGTTGCAAATATACATTTTTACCCGGAATTGTTTTGGTTTATTTCGAAACGAGCTGCTAACTAAATTGCACATTACTGGGGATGATAATAATTACCATAATAATTAGACAGTCATTCAGCAGAATATGGCAGTTGGATCACCTATATACAGCACAATCAGTCGAAGTTACGCTCTAATTGTACTATTGGAGCATGGACATGGTCGATGGTTCCGTGGATTAAACAAAAGCTATTTTCATTGTTCATTGATTTCTGTATAATTGTAGAATAATTTATGAAAAACACCCAAACTCTTGTTGCCTAAACCGATTTCTGATGATGATGATGATGATGATGATGATGATGATGATGATGATGATGATGATAATAATAATAATAATAATAAAATATAATAATAATAATAATAATAATAATAAAAAAATAATAATAATAATAATAATAATAATAATAATAATAATAATAATAATAATAATAATAATAATAATAATAATAACTATGCTTATTTTTTCGACAGGTTCACGTCTTGATGACTCATAACTCATAAGCCGATAACGCAGAAAAAAAACAGAAACCCGCATGTGACCCGAAACGTCTTAAAACTCTCACCGTTAGATCTCTCATCTCATCTGTTTCTGTTGTGTCTTTGTATATTGCCAGTGGACAGCTGGCAATCCCGCGGGGGTTTTGAGTGGCGAGAATGAGAATAGGAAATAAATAGGAAAGGGGTCAAGAGATTATAAATTTATAAGATATATATCTTTTGGTAATATAGATTTTCCACATACATACGCATCTTTGTCTTGTCAAGAAGATGACAGCACCATCAGTGTGTGCTAGTTTACCGTCTCCTCCAGATCTACCCCAGCAAACTGGTTGTTAGTTTTTACCTTGTAAAAATCGAGTTGGTGCCAAATGGTCGTGGGAGTATGTATCTCGAGGCCTTGAACCAATTTTGTAAATCACCGTTGAGCCAGTAGGCTTTCTTTGAATACATTGTGCATCACTTATAATTGGTGGAATTTTGTTGAAAATAATGGGAACTTATTTCGTATCCCCATCATTTTGGTTCGAGAGAACGCTATCTTTCTCAAACACTCCCTAGTGCGATTTCATTCCCGACCATATCTTCTCGATTTGCATACGAAGATGGGCGTTTTTGAATGAGACGAAAAATATGATAACCTCCACCCACGCACCACCGCGTGTTTTCTTTTCAGCACATGCGTATTTGGGTTCCGGGAACGTTATAATTACGGACTCTCTATTACATCTATGTAGATGTAGGTAACGTAGCTAGGTAGGTAACTACCGTGGTCCCCACACAGGGTTCGATTTTTCACGAACTAATCTGGCGCTCACGTAGTTATCCAACTAGCCTACTTGTCAGATCCCCAAGTTTTCCTGGACGTGTTCCAGGATTTCTTGGGCATCTGCCAATGCGCAGCTTTCCCACCGGTCTTCTGTTGTTTGATGGCGCTGTGTCGATGTTGTAACAGATCGGTATTTTCGCAGAATGGTTCCTCTCTGTCTTCCGCTCTCTTGCTCTCTCTCCCTCTCTCTCTCTATCTCTCTCTCTCTCTCTTTCTCTCTCTCTCTTTCTCTCTCTCTCTCTCTTGCTGTCTCTCTTTCTCCTTATCTCTCTCTTTCTCCTCATATCTCTCTCTCTCCTCATATCTCTCTCTCTCCTCATCTCTCTTGAATGACCTCCACCTCCACACCCTTGCCTACCAATGACAGACAGTTGTCGGATTTAAACGTGTCACTGTTGGGACCCTTTGTGCACCCTCGGTGCTCTTTGTGTTACACCCAGGCAAGGGACACATGGTTGTGGGTTCTGAACTGCAGTATTAATTCCGTAGTCCTTGTCCTTTGTGAGAGGGGGCATGTATACAAAGAACATTCATTCCAATATGTATGTGGATTCACTATGAAAAGTACTTGGTAATAGCTCTATGCTAAGTAACACTGTAATTTTCTACCCACGGGGTACTGGTTGCCTAAGGCCTAAGCCTGCTGGTAACGAGGGGGGAGGGGAGTGTTAAAGTTTAAACAAACCATATGGGGGACACTATTTCCAGTTGGGCCCAACTTCGTCATCATTATGGTCAGGCGGCCCATTTAATGTACTCAAAGTGGTCAGCCTTATCAACCTAATCATTTCAGTTGATCGGCAACAGTGTGGTCGCCCAGAGTGTCCTCCCTCGTCCGAAACTCAATGAGATGGTCGGAATCAACATTGGATTCGGTCTCGCAATCGCCTTCGGTGTGGCCGTCTGTGCCAAGCTTTCCGGTAAATATGCAATTACTTTCGCGGTTAACCTTACAATTAGTTTAGTTGTGAAAAATAGGCCGGAGCAAGTATATCTAGTTTGTAAAAACTGGGTTTCCCATCCAAAGTATAATCTTCGTTTCCCATTGGGGTACATTGTTGTTTTGTTGGGGGGCACGGGCGACTTTTCTTTTTTTGTCGTTTCTTTTTAGGGGGACAACATCCCGGCACATTTTACTGATCGTTAGTGCTGAAAAAGAGCGAAAAGGGGCCATGTTTCACCATAAAAAGGGGGAAGATGACCAGAAATTTGTCACAAACGCGGCAGTATTGAACTCCGATGGCATGAGAGTTTGCAAACTATGGGCTAACAAAAACTAGAAGGGTAGCTTGAATAATTTAGATAGCGATAAATTAATCAGTATAATCACGATGAAAGAGAACAATTGTACATTTATAGCATCAACTTATGTAATCAGATTAATTGTTTTAAGTTATTCAATCACAGTATAATATGCCGGCGTATGAGGTCGGGTGCCTGTAGGTACTGTAACGATTGCACTTTTCTCAAAGTTACCGTTTATCTTCCAAATTACCTATAAGCAAGGTGGTCTTAAGAGTCCTAGCGTGATATAGCCTTGAGGTTACTGTAACTGAAGGTCTTAAGAGTCCTAGCGTGATCTTGCCTTGAGGTTACTGTAACCGTTCAACGATTGTCTTTATAACTTACCTTCCAGGTGGTCATATCAACCCTGCCGTCTCTCTTATGTTCCTCTCCTTCCGTCAGCTCGCGCCCGTCCGTTTCATTCTCTACACTCTCGTGCAGACTGCTGGAGCTTTCGTTGGAGCCGCCCTCTCCTATGCCATGTACCATGGTAAGTGGTGGAACCGCTGGAATGTATGTCGTTAGGTGCTCTACCAGCTGGGATAAGTAGCATAACTATTTGTAAAGCGCTCCAAACGGTGTAACGTAACACACAAGTTTTATCACACATGTTCCCAGCGGGTAGAATTGCTTTCGAACGTTCGCGATGGAAAGGTAATAGATCCACACGGTGCTCCAAAAGCTTGAACACCGCCTCTTTTGCACCGGTCTGGTGGTCTGACTATTTTAATTTCTTTCCAGATGCGATCAACGCCTTCGACGGTGGTGTGCGTGCCGTTGTGGGTGCCAAGGCTACTGCAGGTATCTTCGCCTCCTACCCTGCCCCCCACCTCGGATGGTTCAACGGACTGCTTGATCAGGTAACAATTTCCTATTTAAAAAAAAGAATAGCTGCAATGTAAAAAGTTAACTCTCATCTCTTTCTCCTCCGTGCCACTTACATTCACACGTCTCTGATTGTGGAAACGTATAATAATCAGTTTGGATCTCCACTTGACTAATGCTACCATGCAAATTTGCCATCGAAGGTGCTGTATGTAGGGCAGAGGGTTATCCTTATGATAAGCTAGCATAGCTCAAGAGGTAGAGCGTTTGACTATGAATCGAGGGGTTGTGCGCTGCTGAAATCATGATGAATAATCCTTGTTATTCTGTAAGTGCCTATTTCTCTTCTGTCCTTCATAATTAAGCTCATTTAGGTGATCGCCACCGCTGTTTTCTGCTTCCTCATTGCCCACATCACCGACAAGAGAAACTCCTACCCATCATGGGTTCAGCCCCTTCTCGTTGGTATGTTTAGAGAATGTTTGTGTTATAGTTCTTCGCTCCAGTGCGGAACATTTTTAGCACTCCCTGATCGGGCCTAGTAAGAATGCCAGTCCCATCAATTACCTCATATAGTACTTCTGTTGATTGATTGATCTAACAAATCAATAATTCCAAATTTGCACAGGTCTCTCCTTCGTGGCTGTCGGTGCTGGATTCGGCTACAACTGCGGATACCCTTGCAACCCTGCCCGTGACTTCGGACCTCGTCTTTTCACCTTCCTCATCGGATACGGAGGAGATGTTTTCGGGTAGGTATTTTCAATTCTTCTTCTGTAGTTTGTAGCTTGTAGGTCAATTGTTCAACATACTGTACTACACTGTTAATTAATACTGTATAGGAGCGTGCGTAAAGTACTGTTCTACGGTGATTTCAAGAATTATGCGCTGCCATACGAGCAGATCTTAAAAGGCTGCTAAACAAAGTTATAATCCAAAAATGCCACAATTTAACTATACTATATCTCGTTGTTCTCGAGTCACGCCAAATTTTCTAGGCGCTCGCGTAATTAAATTTGGTCACACGCGTTGCACACAAATTTGCCATAACATCGCGTTTGTTTGTAGTCTTAGTTACTCCAATTCCTAGCTTGGTTGCATTTTGCGCCCTCATTATACAGTGGGGAAATTGTACATAAATTGTCAATTTAGATTAGTGCTTTTAACTATGAAATTGAAGAATTCTGCCTAGAGTGGACGTGAAATTCCTTTAAAAGGGCTATGGGACGATGCGTAGTTAAATCAAGAATCAAGATATATTAAATCAAGAATCAAGACATGTGTGTGAGAACTGCGTCATATCCTAGCCATCGCGTTGCTAAATGTGTGCCATTTCAGCCACAAGACCTGGTTCTGGATCCCCATTGTCGGTCCCTTCATTGGCGCTCTCATCGGAGCCTGGGTAAGCATTTGGATTGATATTATATAGTATTCGTGGCGGTAAATTACCGACAACTACCCGATAAGAAATTACATGTAGATGTATCTATCGTCAGGAGATCACTTACACGGAATTCCTCTTGCACGAGAAGCGCATTTTATCTCGATTAGAAAACGCATTTTGTCAAGATTTAGCGCTATCGCACTAAAACAGGATGAGGCAAATATCAGTGGTTTGAAATGCCGCGATGTCTCCTTTTATTAGATAGTTTTACGCACATACAATGGAATGCTTTACAGTTCGCGTGCCGTCATAACGTGGCGCTTTTTTTTTGCACATTAATTAGTGAGTTTCAAGTAGCTGTCGAGTAGCTCTATCAAATGCTGTCGATATTCCCTAGTTTATCTATTCTTTACAGTTCTACCAGTTCGCCGTTGGATTCCACACTCCTCAGGACGAGGAGACCCGTTACGTCATTGTTGGCGCTCAGAGCGAGATGAAGCCCCTGACCAAGGAGTGAGTTTGTGGTTTATGGAAATATATGCTAATTATGAGAATTTAGTATTTAATATGAGACCTCACTATATGGGAGTCATCTGAGAATGAAAACTATCTCTACGAGAACACTGTGCGCCGCGCTATTATGGCTCGAATACTTGACATGCGGCGCTTTTTTTTTGCGAACATCTGGAATGAACTCCCCTAGTATTGCGCTACAAGCGCCTCATTATATTGCTGGCCACATGAGAGCCGCGCACCTTCGGTGAAGTAGGGTAGGTATTGTAACGCGGGTTTATAATATGTCTAATTTGTACTCGCAGAGGAGAACAACTTCATGAAGTTGACCTCAAATCAGCTTAAATCTTCTGCGATTGAGTAAGTAAGCATGGGATTTGTATATAAATATAAGAATGTGAATACCATTTCCTCGGAAGTTTGAAGTCACTCATTTGCAACAAGTGTACCAACCGTTGTGCTCCTTTGTTAGTCGCTGTGCTCAGTTTTTTTTCTACAGTAATCAATAACACAGTCGTCTAGACGGTCTAGAGTACATGTTTATTTTTTTGTCTAAAAAGTAAGGCTCACGACAAAAGCTCTGTGAAACAGATTTCGACATTTTTTGAATCTACACGAGCAGAATCTATATTTTCGTGGGCCTATGTGTAGTGTTGTATTTAGTCTATCGTAGAGCTTATTTGATCAAAGCTGGTAGCCACATTCAATATTTATGTTATTATTGAGAAAAATAAGTGAATTTTCGTTTCAGAATGCATTAACAAAACATCGGAAAACGTCGCATTTCATTCTTGTAAGGTGTGATCTCCCCTATAGTAGAATTAGTTCATATAATATCCCCCTTCGAATCTTTTGCTTTCTGGGTAGCGTTTCCCTTTAAAAACTGAACATTAGCGGCATTAGCTTTAATACTGATATGCTACAGCAAGTACCGCACGAAGTAGTGTAGGTCTAACTTTTTGCTATCTAGTTGCTTCTT